>JAECUM010047688.1:0-50417 GCA_016617855.1 Megalonaias nervosa
CTCTCTAACAGCAACATTAATCAGAAGGATACAGAACTTTATTAGATACATCAATTACGTACATCTACAACTGGATCAGCGTCTCTGTTTGAATAGGAATCCAGGCATTTCTAACTTATTATACTGACCTTGACCTTGTGCCTCCAAATATTAATAGGGTTCTTTCTTACCCCATGTGCAAGCCAACAACAAAGTCTGGTAATTGCTGATCATGGAGAACTTTAGTTATTGACTCCTAGTTTGGTCAGTGATCTTGACTGTTGAGCTTTTGACACCAAAATTGATATAGTTCTTCCTTACCCCAAATGCAAGTTATCCACATGTTTGGTAACTGTAGATGGTGGACAAATCTAGTTATTCTACAGACTGAAACAAAATTAGTAACAGACAAATGGACAACTTATGATGGGCACATAAAGACACATATGCACGGCAGTTCAGAAAATATGAATAAAGTAACATGAATCTTGTGAAATGCTTTTTCTTTGGCTGACATGACATTATGTGATTTGCACTAATTCATGAGAATGCACAGTTGTAACATCATAGCCTATCTTGTGCTGTTGTGCAGTTGAAATGGTATTTCACCATAATGAAGAAAGTTAAATTTCAATGTTTGCAATAATCATGTAATGAAACAATTATAGACCTTTGTTGAGGTGAATATTAAGTTTTATTAACCATTTAACCTATCAAATTGACCTCTGCTTCGAGTCAGACAATGTGACAATCACTGGTTCATAAAATTTAATATTTACCTCAATAAAGGTAAATAATTGTATAACATGGTTAAGTCACTTTCGGTAACTTACTCTGATAAATTTCACAAATAAAATGCAGATGATCAGTTACAATTATGGGGTTGATAATAATGATGACAAGAAAAAAAGGAAAACCAACACTCTGAAAGAATCTACTTTAAAGAAAAAATCTTACACTATACAACAAATCATGTTTTGTATAGCATGTCAAAACAAACTCTCACCTTTAAGCATAGTTTTAATTAAGGAAGCCGTGTCAGCTCATTTGTGAGCATCAGAATCATAATTCATGGGTTGTGGGTTCAGCGTATGTCCATACAAACTCAGGTTGGGTGCCTTCTTGTGTCCTTGGAAAAGGCACATACCTCCCATTTATCGGGCATGATATTGCCAATAATGTGTTGAAAATATAATCAACCAATTTAAATGCTTAATTCAAGAAATTAAACTATTAAATAAATATGTTTGGCATAGATTTATCTTGTGCAGATATGGTAGTGCTTTAAAAGCATTCATGTTTTTTATGTCATTTCACAGCATTCTCATTAATTTTGTACCTTGTAGATGATAATAAATTACCTGATATGTCACTGACTTGTACAGTTTTAGCACCTGGAAATTTCTGCCTCAGAACATCTGTAATCTTTCTTTCTCCTTCTGTAGGTGTGTCACTGAGAAAACGTACAGCAAACAGGTTCCGAAACTGAAAAATTTAAAACATGAAAATATGTCATTGTATGAAAGAGAAAAAGCCAAAATAACAATCAATTATGGAGCTTTCAGTAGGCCATAAAACCGAAAAAGCCAAAATGACAATTACTGAGCTTTCTGAAGGATTACTATGATTCAAGCGCTACTTAGTTAACAGGACACAAATTCTGCCCATAAATGGAAAATATTCCAGTTCAGTTGATCTATGTTTTGGTGCTCCACAAGGTTCTGTTCTCAGCCTAGTTCTCTTCCCTCTATACACTCAGCTACTCTCAAGTGTCATAGATCGACATCCAGTGTCTCACCAATTGTATACTGATGACTAACTGCTCTGGTGGCCTAGTGGTTAGAGTGTCTGCCTTGGATTCAGGAGGTCATTGGTTCGAACCCCAGTTGAGTCATACCAAAGACCTATAAAAAATGGTACTAGCAGCTGCCTCGCTTGGCTCTCAGCATTAAGAGGTTAGTGTTAGGACTGGTCAGCCTGGTGTCAGGATAATGTGACTGGGTGCAATATCATGTTACATATCTGCAGCATGATGCCCCAGTGCTAGGCATCACTATAAACTGCCACACTGCAGACATCATAGCGATATGACTGAAAAACTGTTAAAGCTGTGTTAAAAATCCAAAAGACACAAACAGACAGCTGCTCACAAGTGTTATAGAATGACATCTAGTGTCTCATCAATTGTATACTGATGACACTCAAATATACAAATCTTGCTGCCCATCTGAACTTGGGGCTACCATTCAAGGCATAGAGAGGAGCATTTCCAATGTGAAGTCATGGGTGACATGTAACAAGCTGTAGATGAATGATGATAAAACTGAAGCCATCCTGATCGCCACAAAAAGAATTTCTCATTCACATCCTTTACCTCACACAATAAGTATCAGCAATACCAACATTAAATTTACAGAGTCAGTACAAAACCTAGGTGTCACTCTTGACAGTAGACTCTCATTACACCAACATGTAATGAACATGTGCAAGGCTGCATAACTGGAACTGAGATGCATCAGCTCCATTTGTAATTTTCTTTTGGTTGATGTCACTAAAACACTTGTGTATTCCTTAGTACTTTCAAGTCTTGACTATCTTAATTCACTTTTATCTGGTTCATCTCAGTATCTACTACAGAAACTTCAAAAAGCTCAAAACAGCGATGCCCAGATTATCCTTAGAGTATGAAGAACTGAGCTCCCCCTGCTATGTAAAGATCACTGGCTACCCATTCGATCGAGAATCATACACAAAATCTGTTCACTATGCTACATTATGTTGACTGGCTCAACTCCAACATACCTATGTGACCTCACCCATGTGTATACCCCATCTAGAAACTTAGGCTCGTCTTCGAACATTCGCATTCTCATTATTCCCAATGTTAAAATGAAGTCATGTGGAATAGGTTCTTTTGTGCATCAAGGCCCAGCTATATGGAATGAATTGCCCACAGATCTTACACAAATGGGCACTGTGATCTCATTCAAGATTGCCCTTAAAACTCACCTATTTCAACTACAAGAACAGACTTGTGAGTTACCTAATATTGTACAGTGCCTAGAGCTTCCAAAGCCTATGTGTGACCAACACCTACTTCATGTGCAATGAAATCCACCAGGTATCATGGAGACACCCATGTTCCCGCCACTGGCACCAGCTAGACCTCATCATCACAAGGCGTGCGGAACTGGCCAGAGTCCTCCTCACCCACAGCTACCACAGCGCCGACTGCGACACGGACCACTCCCTCGTGGCCAGCAAGGTGCGAAAAATACCCAAGAAACTGCACCACGCCAAGAAGAAGGGTCACTCACGCATCAACACCTGCTGTGCAAGCAACCCAGAGAAGACACAGCAATTCATCAGCAAGCTGCAGGAGGCTCTCACCAAAGAGACACCTGATGACACCATCGACTCCAAGTGGTCCCACCTCTGAGATGCTGTGTACAATTCAGCCATTACTGCCTACAGGAAGAAGGAGCGCAAAAATACCGACTGGTATGAGGCCAACTGGGAGGCGATTAAGCCCGTGACTGAGGCAAAGAGGAAAGCCCTCCTGGCTTACAAGGCTGCACCTAGCCCTAGTATACTGCAAGCTCTCAGGATTGCCAGGAACAACGCCCAGTGGACCGCCCGCCACTGCTCCAACACCTACTGGCTGAACCTCTGCACCAACATACAGATAGCTGCTGACACTGGGGATGCAAGAGACATGTACGAGGGTATCAAGAAGGCAACAGGCCCCCCCCATCCTTCAAGACTGCCCCCCTCAAGTAAAAGATGGGCGTAGTCATCACAGACGAGGGGAAACAGCTGCAGCACTGGGTTGAGCACTATCTTGAGCTGTATGCAACCCAAAATGTCGTCACCGACACCACCCTGAACGCCTTCCCAGAGCTGCCAGTCATGGAGGAACTAGACACATCACCCACCCTGGAAGAGCACAGAAAAACCATCGACTGCCTCGCTTGTGGGAAGGCCCCTGGGAGCGACAGCATCCCACCTGAAGTCCTCAAGAGCGGGAAACCTGCACTACTCCAGCCCTTGCATGAACTCCTCTGCCTCTGCTGGGAACAGGGACACATCCCCCAGGACATGTGAGACATCAATATCGTCACTTTGTACAAGAACAAAGAAGACCGTAGCGACTGCAACAACTATTTGGGCATCTCCCTTCTCAGCATCGTCGAAAAGGCTTTCGCATGTGTCTCCCCGGTGCACTTGCAGACCCTAGCCTCCCACGTCTACCCAGAATCCCAGTGTGGCTTAAGAGCTGGCCGGTCAACTGTAGACATGATCTTCTCACTATGCCAGCTGCAGGAGAAGTGTCATGAGCAGCAGATGCCCCTCTACATTGCCTTCATAGACCTGACAAAGGCGTTTGACCTGCTCAGCTGGAGCGGACTCTTCAGGCTCCTGGAGAAGATTGGTTGCCCTCCATGGCTGATCACTGTCACATCATTCCATGAGAACATGCACAGCACAGTGTGCTTCAATGGCGCAACATCAGAGGCCTTCCCAGTCAGCAGTGGAGTGAAGCAGGGCTGTGTCCTCGCGCCGACACTCTTTGCCATCTTCTTCTCCATGCTCCTCCAGTACACCTTCAAGGACTGCAGTGAGGGAGTGTACATCCACACCAGGGTTAACGGCAAGCTGTTCAACATCGCTCATCTCCATGCAAAGACTAAAGTCACAGAGGTTCTCATCCGTGAATTGCCCTTCGCCAATGGTGCAGCCTTGACATCACATACGGAAGATGGGCTGCAGCAGCTGGTATGTCGCCTCTCCCATGCCTGCAAGGAGTTTGGACTGACCATCAGTTTGAAGAAGACAAACGTCATGGCGCAGGATGCAGACTCCCCTCCCACCATCGCCATCGAGGGGTACAACCTTGAAGTTGTTGAGAACTACACATACCTTGGGTCCACCATCTCCAGCTCGCTTTCCATTGATGATGAGGTGAATGGCAGGATTGCCAAGGCAGCAGCAGTTATGGCCAGACTGAACCAGAGGGTCTGGAACAACCCCAACCTCACTGAGAAGACCAAACTGCGCATCTACCAGGCCTGCATGCTCAGCACACTCCTCTACTGTCTACAGCAGCGAGGCATGGACCACCTACACGAGCCATGAAAGGAAACTCAACAGCTTCCACCTGAGATGCCTGCAGCGCGTTCTGCGCATCCAGTGGCAGGACAAAGTACCCAATGCAGAGGTTCTGGAACGTGCCAGCATGAACAGCATGTTCTCCATCCTCAGCAAGAGGTGCCTTCGCTGGCTTGGCCACATCAAGAGAATGGATCCAGGCTGCATTCCCAAGGACATGCTGTATGGCGAGCTAGCAGAAGGCGCACGACTGACTGGACGGCCACGTCTGCGTTACAAAGATGCCTGCAAGAAGGACATGAAGACGGCAAACATCAACGTCAACAACTGGGAGAGCTGCGCTGATGACCGCTCCACCTAGCGCCTTGCTGTCAGACAGGGCGTTCAGAAAGCCGAGGAAACGAGAAACACAAACCTTGCTACAAAGAGAGCCAGGAGGAAGGCAAAACAACAACAGCCTCAACAAGCATCAATGTTCACCTTCAGCAAGTGCATCAGAGACTGTCACTCTAGGGTCGGACTCTTCAGCCACTCGCGAAGGTGCAGATAGGACACCCAACCGGAAGCTACGCCATCGTCTCCCGAAAACAGATGGATGCCAACGATGACAGTGCCTAGAGCT
Organism: Megalonaias nervosa; assembly: GCA_016617855.1. Taxonomy (NCBI): domain Eukaryota; kingdom Metazoa; phylum Mollusca; class Bivalvia; order Unionida; family Unionidae; genus Megalonaias; species Megalonaias nervosa. The sequence goes on from JAECUM010047688.1 coordinate 5,711, forward strand.
TCTAAAGATTAGATGCTGTACTAAATTCAGATTTTTATTTATTATTATTATCAGGCTATGAAGCAGAAAAGGCCAAAATAACAATCAATTATAGAGCTTTCTAAAGGTCATAAAGCAGAAAAAACCCAAACGTCAGTTATAGAGCTTCTGAAGGTCATGAGGCAATAAAAGCCAAAATGAAAATTAATGAGATTTCTGAAGATCATGAAGCAGAAGAAGAAGTCAAAATAACAACCAATTATAGCACTTTTGGTAGGTCATGAAGCAGATAAAAAAAACCAATCAATTACAGTGAAACCTGTCTTGAAAGACCACTGTTATGTTAGACCACCTGTCTTGAGAGACCTTATTCTCAATATACAGATTTATGGATTATACCGTCTTACAACATGTTATGGGAGACCACCTGTCTTGAAAGATCATAATGTTTTGGCAGATGGGGTGGTCTTTCAAGACAGGTTCTGCTGTATAGAGCTTTTGGTAGGTCTGTGATACTTAAAGCCTCCACAAGCACAATGTGAATATATAGACTTTATAAAATTTAACAGAATATCTCTAATGTTCATTAATATGTGTATCCTCGATTCCCTCAAGCGCATTCCCATCTTCATCATCTTCATCTCTTCAGGTAGATATATTAAGCTTTGACCTTTGACCTCCATTACAAATTTTCAGATAAAACTGTTTTTCAAGTCTAAATACAAGTTTCATTTTAGAAACTTCCAATGCCTAACTTATGCATTTTACTGTCAGTCTGAAATCAGACTCTTTTGGACATGTCTAGTAAATGTTAATGTTTTGGAAATGCTGTGTTTCAAAAGTTAAAGTGAGCATAATAGCAAGAAATTAAATAACGGGATTTGAATGGATGTAGCTTAATTTTTTTGTATAAATTATGCTTCTTTGAGCAAATTTATGATGGGATCTCTACTATCAATACATCCAGATCAAGTAGTGAAGGATTAGGAGATGTACTCCAACTATTTACACTTCAGATGCAGATTTCTGTATATATTGATACATAAGTTCCAATAAATGGTTCTTTACCAATTGTTGTGCTATTGCAGGGTTTTCTTTCATGCATATATATATATATATATATATATATATATATATAGAGAGAGAGAGAGAGAGAGAGAGAGAGAGAGAGAGAATTATAAATATACACCAGACAGAACGGAAAGTGCTATCCCTGGATTCTATAGAAGCATAATAGTAGTATTTAATACAAATAATACTATCATGCAGGTTAGAAAATTTTTAATTTGTACTCTACAGCGATTCGAACCCAGGTCCATGGGTAAACAGCACTTATCACCTTGCCTGCACACACCAGCCCATACTCCATCACGACTAAGCACACATCATCAAAAAAAATGATGCAACTGAATCGGTATTACATGCGCTCGTGCATAGCAGACACACGAGAACAACGACCTGGCAATTAATTCTCATCTATCTACACAGTCATTCCAGATTCCGATGAAAGAAATCAAGGTATATATGATTAATTATACAAATTATAAACATACACCAGACAGAACGGAAAGTGCTATCCCTGGATTCTATAGAAGAATGCTTGAATATAAGCTAAATATATATATATATATATATATATATATATATAGTTTATAATTGAAATATGCCTTTGCTTCTCAATTTTAGCCTATACTCTTTTGCCAAAACACAAATCATAAAATATATTCATAGTTGAACATATATATAAAATATATTCATGGTACATATATATGGCACATTTCTGACTTTTGTTTCTTACTCTTCAAAACTGATACACAAAAGCAGAAACAAGCAACCATTACAATATATTAGCCATGTTAAAAATCACACACATACACACATGCTTGCAATAGATAGATAGATAAATAGATAGATAGATAGATAGATAGATTGATAGATAGACAGATATATCATTTTCTGTTAATTTTCTTTTGAGACAGGATTTTTTCTTCTTCTACGTGAATGTAATTTTTCTCTCAAACAAATATAATGGATATAAAAGTTGGCGGGGGGGGGGGAGCTGTAAATCTTAGGAAGAATTTTATTTAACTGAGTTAAAAAAAATTCAAAGACCATCATCCCCAAATTTTAAATGGTTGGTAAATAACAGTCACATTCATGGTAATCTTAAAAACAGGATTCAGGTTGTTGTTTTTTTTTTTTCAAATGTTTATCCATTTAGCTTCCACTGTACAGCAGTTATTAAATATTGTACCCTGTTGCTTATATTTTGGCATGATGTTAGTCCTACAATGTAAAGCCTCGACCCTGATATTTATATATTGGGTATCGAGGCCAAAACATAAATATCAGCGTCGAGGTCTTCCATGTAGGTCTAGGTCAAGGACTTACATTGTAGGACTAGGCATGATGTGTGATGTGGTTAGCTGGTGTTGATGCAAGGAGAGTCCTTCGTACTATTTACGTACTGTTTTTAAGTTAGTGGCAAGCCTGTTACAACTGCAGGACGTGAAATTAGACAAAAAACTTTCTGCGAATTAATTAATTATATAATAGACACTATGAGGGAATGTGGACAGGTTATCATGATATGAAAATAACCTGTCCTCTTTAAAAAAGTTTCTCAATTCTTGACATTTTTGAAATTAATCAAAACTGAACATCTACCTCCCTGGAAACTATTTTTACTTCAACTTTTATTCTATCGTATATCCCTCTTTTTTTTTCTACTAATCAACCCTATAGAACTGGAATCCTGGTACTAATATAATTAGATAAATATTTTTCTCTTAAATTTAAAAATGGACAGGGTAATCTGCACATCGATGAAGTAGGAGACAGAAATGCCACCGGGCTATACCACAAGGCGCTATGCGAAGTGGGTAGGCCGGTGGAAGAACCTCCAAAAAAGACGTGCAGAAAATGGACAAGCAAACACAAACACAAGGGGCTTTTTTTTTCCTTCACGTAAATGGATTCCAGGTATAAAAACCAGAAAAGGGACTAACAAAAAACTATATCAATATGCAATCCCTTTTGGACCTTTATATTTGGGTTTAAATAGTGGAGTTTATTGGAATAAGGCTCTGTCTTGTTAAGAGAAGCATGTCATTTAAATAAATAAAAACATGTGGTTCCTTACAGACTGGCCTTATGACCAACCTCCTTTATTTCAATTAAAATAAGAAACAATACACAATTCAGCACTCATTTAAAACACCAGGCTTTATTTTCTTAATATAAATCCAAAATTAGTACACCGTTTCTTATACAAAATATTAAAATTTGCAAATAATCTAAATATAAATATCGCCTTGGAAAATAATTTTTCCTTCAGTAGAAAACTATGAAAGAATGTGGTCACTATGCCGTTCTTACAAAAACATCTATAGCATACATACACTATAGCATTACACAGATAACATACACAGGACATAGGGACCCTTTGGCAAAGGTCACTGGAGATAAAAAGATGTTTTCCAAACTGGTGATTTAAACCAGAGCGGGAAACTCTTTTTTTCAGATAACACTAGGGAAAAAATAAAATACCCCACACAAAAATGGGATCAAAATTCTATTTTAAAATAGATACACTTGCAACACCTCTGAGAGGGATACACTTAAACATAAAAACCTTTTATTTTTTTGGTAAATGGGGGGGGGGGCATCTGTCTGGTGCCCCAAAAAAGATACAACTGCAGGAGACTGCCGTACTCTTCATTTCAAGAAGACGGGAACTTAGCTAGCCATTCGTGAATCATTCATGAATCATGTAACAAGTGATGTCATTGTGGGTCAGAAACTCGTGTTCTCGAGTGTTGCACACCTCACATGCAATTTACATCCTAATGTATGCTTTCACGGTGTCAGCAGATACCTCTGAGCATTTCTTAATAAATTTAATAATCCATATACCTGTATACTTCTTCGTAAATACCGTAGCATTTTGTATCTCAGTGCAGCTAGTGTTTTTGTCCTTGATAGGGATCTTTTATCATGTTTAATTTACTTTTCTTTTCTTTCTATTCATGCTCACCAACATTGAAAAACTAGACAATATTGATTAGTCTATATGTTTGATATAACTTAAAATGTATAATGAACTAGTTAAAGGCAATTATTCATATTGTGATTCGAAGTGTTTTATTTCCCAAATGTATGCTCCCCTTAAGTGCGGACAGTTTTAAGATGGCGTCGCCCAGGTTGATTCCAGCATTAGCTAAAAAGACTTTAAATGTAGGTGCTAATACTCTTGTTTGGAATGAAAAGCTGCATTACCAAAAATTAAAATTTACAGTATGGTCTCAGTTTTCCCTACTTTTCTTTCTTCATTGTGTTAGAAATTGTATTATTTCTAAATAAAATGAGTCAAAACTATTCAGTTTTGCATAAAGATGAATGAGCTGCTTTGAAAATATTTTACTATTTAAAGTGGCAGTGCATGGTAAATAGTCTTGCATCATTTGATTTCATTATCTCATGGAAAAATCAGCATTTTGCTTCCTGAAATGTAGTGTTGAGCTGCTCAGTATACCTGGGAAATGATGAGGGATATCATATTTTAAACAAATGTAAATTTCACATTTACATCTAAGACAAAATTAATATGTAACTTGGTTCAAATCAACCTCAGATATGGTCATTATCAGCCCATGTTTTGGTCTAATAAGCCTTGTCTGAATCAGTCATAAACCAAATCAGTCTGCACCTGTATGTGAAGTCAGTTCACAGTTGCTATTTGCATCTTCTTCTAAAAAACTACTAGACCAATTTGCACATGCTTTTGGAGGGAAAATTCTTGCTTCAAGGCCCTTCAAATTTGTTTAGTGGATACCAATCATCCAATCTGGCTGTCATTACTAAAAAAAAAATTAAAAGAACTTGTGCTCAAAAACTGTTTAACAGAATTTTTCATATGTGACAAAATATTTTTTTGGCACTATGACCTTTAAAGTTTTATATACATGGTGCCAATTTGCCAGCAAATATAACTGCCATTACAGAAAGTAGAAAATCCTTTAAAAGAGTTCTCAAAAACCATCAGCAGTATTTGGCAAAAAGTATCAAAACATGATGGGCTTTTCAGTTGTGCAAATGACATCACTACATTATCAAGTATGGCTGCTATTGCTAAAAATGGTCAAGTGTTAAATAACTTTTTCCAAAACAAAAAGCTGCTGAACAGAATGTGACCAATGGAAAGCATCCTAGCTTGAAGACCTTCACCTTTAAGCAACTGATGCCTATCAACCATCATATAATGGTCACCATTGCTACAAATGGCAATACATTTGCATAGCTATTATTTGACCAACTTTGACAGAGACCATTTTGGTTTAGATTCATTTAAATACATGGAACAATGATGTTGATATGCCATCAGATATGGATGAAGATACAAAAAGTAGAGCTCATTGGTTAGCATGCTGATTCATGACCAAAAGGGTGTGGGTTCAAATCCTACCATCAGACCAGCCTTTTTCAGCTATCTTGGTGTGCCCTTGGGCAACGCACTTTACTAATTGCCTTAACACTAAATAACCTACTTGTGTTGTTGTGTTGTAAAGCACCAAACCAAACTAAAACCAAATCGAAATCACTTTGTCTAATGAAAAATGAATATTCCCTTGTGTCATGACCAACCTGAACCTTGTTAAGGTAAAGTCTCACTTGTAGAGTTTCAAAAATTTAGCTGACAGGGAAATTTTAATTTTATATCTAGCAGGGGTCAAGCTAGACTTGAATTTTAGGGAGAAGTGACTTCTCCTTTGGGACAGAACAGGGAGAAGTGAGAGCTCAACAGGGAGAAGTGGACACAAAGCAAGAAACACAATATATATATATATATATATATATATATATATATATATATATATATATATATATAAAGTGTATTTTCTTATTTGAATTATGCCCTCTATTTCCCAGTATTCATATTTGCATTTAACATTGGCTTTAAGCAATACTTTATTTTCAAGTAGACAGTTTTCTGAGTTATTTTGGCCATATGATATTGAAAGAGAATAATACATTGTAACAAATTTTAACTGAGTAATCAGATTACATTGTTGTAATTGCAAGTTAGTAAAAGTGCTCAATCAGCTACCCTTAATCATTTTTTTTAATACTCTCTAAAAGTTCACAATAATGGCACTTGAAAGATTTCTAGAAGAGTTTGAACCAACATTACCATAACTATTCATACATAACATACTAAAATACATGAAATTACTGACATGGCTCCATTATAGTTGGTATCTGAATTAAACCCTTCTTTCCATCCGAATCAATACAGACATGTCAGTGCATCTATTTTTAGAAGGAGTGATTTTCGTAATGTTACCACTCACTTTATATAGCTTCATTTCAACAGTCCACTGATAGGATTGTAAATTTATGGTTTATTTATTTGTCGATGTACTTGTAGTAATTTTAGGCATTGGTTAAATAATATCTGCTTCACTGCTTTTTTCCGTATTTTCACAAATACAAGTCAAGTCAGAAAACAACTTTGACCTTACAGTGCTTAGCTTCTTGCGAATTCCACAACACAGCAATGTCCCATACATTTCTGACCTACATAATTGCATTTTAAAGTTAAATCTTAAATAACATAATACCTAGGCTTTGCTTTCTATGTATTGTGTATTTTTCTGAATATATATGCAAGATGATTTACGAAAACTGACAGTCTAATAAACTGGTACTTCCCACACACAGCAATGTATTTCATTATTACTGGTTCACTTACAGTTTCACACTAATTTTATGACGAAAGTGTATAAGAGGCAGTTAAAATATCCAGATCACTGATTCTGTTTTTAGAACACAAATTGCTATTTAGTTACTATTGTTAAAGCTTCAAATCACAAGTTTATGTTTTTATCATCAAAAGATAACATGCAGAAATCGGGCAGTGATAGTTGCTAACTGACTCAGGAAAGGTTTAATGGTCAATCGGCTGTAAAAACACATGCCTGTGAATGTGCAAGAGTTTGTTTGTCAGCGTAATTGATATCAAAACTGGGCCTAGTTACTGATGGCTTGATGAATACATTTTGCTACAACACAACACTAGAACTAACCTGGCAGAGGCGAGGGGGCATCTCAGAAAGTATTGTCAGTAAATATACATCTAAAAAAAAAATCCCAGGGTGAAGTCGTATTTGCTTTCCTAACAGAAGAAGGCGAAGTTTACATTTTTTAGGCAACTTAGTTGCCCACTTCAGCTGGTAGCGTGACCCCTGTTCTAGGTCATATTTGGATTTTCCTTAATGGACAGATTATTCAATCACAGTTTTATTTGAAGTTTGAATTGTTTCGTAGCTCTTTAACTAAATTTATTCTATATACTTTTCTTTCAGTCAACAGGACTTCTACAGAGAATAGGTCATAGATATGCCAGTGGAGATCAAGCAAAATTCTTTCCAGCCAAGATGACCCCCATGTTGCCAGAAGGAACCTTTAAGTCAAAGGTGGCCTTTGTCACAGGTGGAGGGACAGGACTAGGAAAGGGGATGGCTTTCACCTTGTCACAGCTGGGAGCACAAGTTGTCATCACCAGCAGGTATAATAAAATAATCCATGATTAGGAAAGGACACTTGCACTGTTATACCTTTTACAGCAACTGCTTGCAGATGGTTGTATGCACTAATTATTTTATGATTACTGTCTGAAATCTGAGTGGTCTGAAGTGCTTGCCCTTTACTAATCACTGCCATCTAACCTCTGTCCATGTGGGTTCAAGTCTTTCGATTGGCCAATGTGGGTATGTGAGAAAGTTGCCAGTAGCTTCCCAAGGGTTGGTGGTTCTTACCAGGGTTTATCCACATTCTTCCTCCACCATTTATACTGATCACCATGTATAGCCTACCATCCGCTGAAAAATAGCATTAAACCCCAAACAACAACAACAACATTATCGACTCTGAAAATGTGCATGTTAATCAATATGTTTCAGCAATTTTTCTTAGAGGCATTACCATTTTTGTCTTATTATCATCTGAAAACGTAAATGTTAATCAATATGTTTCAGCAATTTTTCTTAAAGGCATTACCATTTTTGTCTTACATATGAATACGAGAAGTACATAATCTTGTGAGCCCAGTCTCAAAGTTATGAATGGATTGTTGCCATGTTTGGTACATATTATCATTATCATCAAATGATATTCACAGAGTTACTGGCCTTTATAGTGTAAATTTTGTAGCAACGTATCACACAGTCTTTTGTTAATGATTGCATTCATTATTGCTTGGTAAAAGTCATGATCTTCATGTGCAGCTGGTCTATGATGATTGTTATTTCATAAGTTTGTTGTAAGAGTTAATTCCCTTTTGGAACAGGCAATTATTCTCCCTGTTGTTTTCCTGGAGATAGTACAATACACTTGTCTCTGTCATGGATGTAAAAGTGGGATTCATGAGAAGTGGTGAAATATTTATACGAGCACGTTACAAACCATTCTGTATGTTCTTTTTGTTAGCTCTTCATCTTAAATAACAGTACATTTTAGAACAAGAAGTAGAAGGTGTGATATTTCATCTTTCACTTTTATTGGTTATACATCTCAACATGTAAGTATTTTCTGCAGAGTTCTGAACCCTGTAGGATGGGTCTTGATCATGACTAAACCATAAAGTCCAAGACACCCAGTTTTAAATAATGTTTGTTTTAAATGTATTTAGGTCATGTTGCACATCCTCTTTCAATGTACAAGAAAAGGAAATTTTGTTATCTAGTTATTACTACAGGCATCTGAAAGAATTATGAAAACCCTCAAAAACCTAGATGAAAAACTATGGCTTTTCCACACCTAGAAAAATCATGAAATCAAAAGAATCCTAAGATTCCACAAGGTTCATAAATTTGATAGTACATGTATTGCTGTCAAACATATTCCATGTCAATCTTTCATTTAAATTCCATGTAACTTAAAAATAAATAATTAATTGGTAGTGAAAGTCCCTGTATCCAGGACCTTCACTTTCTAGTCCAGAAATTCCAGTATCTAAAATTGTGTGGCATTTTCTATATTTTGGATGCTGACTTATTGGAGAAAGGACGTACATTTTCAAAATCATGCAAAGAGCTTAGGAATGTGTATGCTTTATATATTTCATGTTCTACTGATTCATGCAGTGTTGGTCGAACTTGAGGACTAAAATGGGTCACCAGAGCCTAAGTGGTTAGAGTGTCCACCTCGAATGTGGGAGGTCACAGGTTCAAACCCCGGCTGAGTCATATTAAGGCTTACAAAAAAAAATTGTACTTGCAGCTGCCTCGCTTGGCACTCAGCATTAAGAGGTTAGTGTTAGGACTGGTCAGCCTGGTGTCAGGATAATGTGACTGGAAGGGACATGATGCTACATGACTGCGGCATGATGCCCCAGTGCTAGGCGTCACTATAAACTGCCACACTGCAGACTTCGTAGCAATATAACTGAAAATTTTTTAAAACTACATTAAAAATTAAAATCACACACATGCACACACACTCATGCATTGTTTGTCAGGCTAGAAGACTAAAATGGGTTGTGTATCCCTTAACCCTGGCTTTGAATCTAGTTCATGTAACAAGCTTGTTTCAAAATTGTTACAGAATTCTATAGATTTCCCTTAAAATATAGTGAAAATGAAAGACCGTTAATTTTTACTTTATTTGAGAGCCCTTTAAAATTCCCTAGTTCGCAATATGAGCTGATTACCTTCTGTTAAATTTTAGAAAGATGGATGTTTTAAAAAAGACTGCAGAGGAAATAGAAAGGCAGACAGGAAATAAGGTAAATAGAGCTAAATGTACATAAGTGGTTGTTTGTTTATCAAACGTTTTAAGAGTCTTTGCCGTTTCCAAACTTGAACCTTTTTTTGTTATTAAAAATCCTTTTATTAGCAACAAATTTTTGTCAGTTTTTAACTTGTAAAACATTTAACTTGTATAACTTTATAACTTGTATAAAAAAATGTATACTGAAAATTTGATCTAAGAACTTCTTCCAGAAGTAAATGTACAGGGTGTTGGAAGACACTTTTTAAAGGACCTCAAAACCCAGCAAATTTGTATAGAACTTCTCAAGACAAAGCTCTTGGAAAGGTATGGATTATCGTCACCAACCATATTTAATTAAATGCTTTTCCTCACCATCATATTCAGAAATTGTTACCCACGTCAATCCATCCCATAATGTCATATCAGTTCTCATCTCTTTACTTCTGTTGTCATAACTTTTGAAGGATTGCATGATTTACATCAGCTTTGGCAGTAAAAAGATTTTGGTAAAGAGCAGTTTCCACTATTTTCTTGTAATATGTTTACAAAGTTAAGATCCTTGTTTGAACTTTTCCCTTCTATTTCATTTTGGTTCAGTATATAATAGTAATATCATAAAGTTAAGGTCATCATCAGAATCAGTGTTTATGTTGTGAGTTCAGAATTTTGATGGTGTTGTAGTTCTCTCTTGACTAAAATCAGCTGCTTCTCTTTATTCATATTTCAGCAAAGTTTTCCAGAAAAGTAAACCAGGTATTCTGATGTTATTTTTCGTATATTTCGACCTTTGAAAATACATGCAGTATTCACTTCTTACAACTTTTTCTTCTACCAGTTGAAAACAGTGTAGTATAGAAGTAGGAAAGCACAAGATAAATACAGCTTAGAACATTCATTCCCAGATAAGATATCCTGCTTTCTGTGAAATTTTACAAAGTGAGTAGTAGGGCATTTACACACCTGCCAACTTTTCAGAACAGGGGTAGAGGGTTTTGTTGTTGAAGGGGGTGAGGTCCTTGCGCAGCCTAAGCCGATGAAAATTATTATATTGAATAAAATTTTCTAGTTGATATAGTTCATTTGATCTAATAGCTGTTTTGGAATAATTTTAAGTTTAAGTGGAAAAAATAGTGATAGTTATTATTTATTACAATACTTAAATAATCCTGATCTGGCCTTTATACATTAACAAAAGCGTTACAAGAAAGCAGTCATTTTAGCATGTTAATTTTTTTATTTCATTTTTCTAAGACTGTGACCAGATTTTAGTCCAGAAATAATTTACTTCATAATTTAACATTTCTGGGTGTTTTTTCAGTGATTATTGTAATTTGGGTAAGATGTTCCAAAATGTTCTTAATCAAAATCCCCCAGTTACTTCCCCTGTATTCTTTTTCAGTTTGCCAACAGGCTGTCACTAGAGTGGTAGCTATGGTTTGTACAATAGGACAAATTGCTTAATAAAGCCCATTATTGCTTGTTTATACTTGTTGGGGTGGGGGGCTTTATTAGGATCTAATAATTTCCCAGATGAGACAACTGTAAACTATTTGTTTAAGAATACACTCCCCTCCTTTTTTTATAATGCATATTATGTACCTGTCTTAAGTAATGCACATTATGTTATGGCATCCATCCATTTATTTACTTTTTCTTGTCTGGTGCACATCTTTTTAACAGTTCGAGAGATTTTCTTGAAACTTTGCCCAACTATATATGACAGGATGGTGTGTCACATACTACAGCCAAGACCCCTGCCTCAAGATCAGCTTTTAGCCAGTTATATATCTTATATGGAGGGTTCGTCAGTTCCCATAGCCATGCCCCCTGCCTTGAGGTGAATTTCACAGCAAAGAAAAATATTACTCTGATTTTCAACCCTGTCTGGAATATAATTTTTAAACCACAGAAGATATTTTAATGACTTATTTGTTCATGTGGGGGTTTAAGTCAATTTTCAGCACATGGTAGGCTATATACAGCGGTGGAAGAAGAACCTGGGAAGACCAAAAGTAGAACCTCCCACCCACAGGAAGCTTCTGGCAATCTTTCCCACATACCCATGCTAGTTGAGCCTGGGCTTAAATTCATGTGGACACATGAGATGTGTGAGTTATCTGTAAAGGTAAGCACCTCAAAGCACTCAGCCACCAGGGGCCCCAGATATTTTAATGAAATTTTAACCAGTTATATATCATGCTTGGACAGTCACATACCATAGCCATGCCCCATGCCTCAAGATCAAGTCATGGCAAGGAAAATATAAATCAGTGACCTCTATCCATGTATGGGTGTAACTTTCAGACAAATGAAGATATTTTTGAATGAAACTTTAACCTTTTACATAATACTGAAATGACGGTGACTCACGTATTCAGTCATAACCTCTGCCTTAGGGTCAAGGTCATAAGGGATAATGTAAGCCAGTGCCCTGTTTTCTTACCCTGGCTGTCAAGATCATAAGTCAGGTAAAGATCACAAAATAGGCATATCATGTGCCATTTGAGGTACTTTTGTTGTGAATTGGTACTCTTGTCTGACTGTCCACTTGTCACACCATGGTCACACCATGGTTTGCATATAGGACAGATTTTAAAGTACTGTGGTGGGGCATCCGTGTTAGATGATCACATTCTTGGTTATGAATATTTTTGGATTTCAAGCCAAGTCCTTTTATTTACTAATTAATATAATATTTTTTATCTTTGTTAAATTGTATGTTTTATTAGCTAAACCATAGGCAATGAGCTTCAAGCTATCTCTGCTAGAAGGAAAGTTTGTCAGGGTAGATAATTTGTCAGGGTAGATAATTTCCGGATACATTAATGCAGGTAATAAGAACTGGCTTGATGTAAAGAAACAACCATAAAAATGGGTTTTGATATGTCCTGTTATCAAATAAATATCTTATGTACAATTTTAGCATGTAAATTGTAGTATGGTGCATACTGTACCATAGTGGTTAATCTTTTCCTTTGGGAGTAACTTAACATTTTAACTGTCATTATAGATGGAAAATTATAGAGCGTTTTCTTACATCTTTACAGCAGAAATCACTATTGTATGATTTCATTGATACCTTCAAAGCCAAATCAATATGTTTAACTCAAGATTGACGTAAATGTTTAGAATACTGATGACTTTGGCATTAGAAGACACACAAAATAATACCTAAGATCCAATTAGAATAGATATATAATTAATTTATCAACAGTTTATTCTAAAGATTTTTCAGAAAAAGACTTATTTTTTTTCTCCAGGTGCTACCATTATCTGCAGATGTACGGAATCCAGAAGAAGTCAAAGCAGCTGTGGATGAATGTGTAGCAACATTTGGTCTTCCCCATGCCATCATCAACAATGCTGCAGGCAACTTCATCTCACCTTCAGAAAGACTCTCTCCAAACGGTTGGAAGACTGTCACAGACATTGTCCTCAATGGAACAGCTTACGTTACACTGGACATTGGCAAAAGACTAATTGCTGCAGGTCAAGGTCAGTTTGTAAATAGAGAATCTTACACAAGTGTTCATTGGATATGCAGTTTATGAAACAAGTTGAATAATAGTATATATGCCATGGTCTGTTTTCTCACTGTGCATAATATATTATTCAATCAGTTTCATAAATTTCATTTCAGATTTACAAAAGTTTGAAGATTCTGTTAGGCACTTAACTTTAAAGACTCCGTGATGTTGCTAAGTGCAGGGCTTGAAATTAATGCTAATCTTTTATCCATTAATGATTTTGCTGGGGGATTGGTAAAACCAAGCAGTCACTAATCTGTTGGAGCAGCAAAAATTACTGCTGACCACCTAATGTAACAGTTAAATGGTCATGAGTCTGCATTCCTTTTAATGGTTAATTGACCTGTTGATTGTGTTAATTGAGTACATAACGACATCCTGCAGTTGACATGGTTCAGTAATTGCTTGCAGAGCAGATCAGCAGGATTTAATCTACATATCCACTCATCAGGTAAATTAGTGTGATTATTGTCAAAACATTTTTCATGCATGTAGAACTAGCTGGTGTACTGCCCTCAAAGACTGTTCTTATTATTGATGATAACAAAATGTAAATGGCCTATCAGAAAAGGTCACATTTGCCAACTCAATGAATAAGTCAAAATTATATTGGACAGTGTGTTTTAATAAACATTCAGTACATTGTGCAGTTACAATTGTGTGCAGCTGCCACTTAAGCAGCAGAAATTAGATGATGATCAAGATTTGAGACTTGAAAAGTATCAGAAATGCTGGGCAAATGAATACAAGTGACTTAACTACAACCCAGGAAAGTCTGTGCTGTTGTGCAGTCTCTGCATTGAGTATTTGGAGAAATATGAAAGTGTTCTGGGTACTTCAGTTGTTGGTGGGTATAAAAACTTTCATGACTTGTTCCAGGAATCACACAATGCAAGCTCTCTTCACATAATGGCAGATGGATACATGAAATCAACACAGAAAGTTGGTTCCTCGGAAGTAAATTGTGGCATCTTGAACATATTGAAAATGCTTGTACTTGCACATGAAATTTAGTTAGTTGATGTTATTAAATAATAAATGTTGAATTGGAAACAAAACTGGCTTCTGTTTGATTTTAACATGATCAGTGATTATTAGGCAAGATCAATAAAACAATTTATTATGGTGATCCAGCAGGTTTGTAAAATAAATGCCTATTTCAGACCCTGTAAGTGCATACATGCCAACCGTTATGCTTTTGGCGTAAACATTACGCTTTTTTTTACTAATGTACACCTGACCGCTCCGGTGGCCTAGTGGTTAGAGCATCCACCTTGGATGCTTGAGGTCGTGGGTTCAATCCCAGGCCGAGTCATACCAGAGACTTACAAAAATGGTACTAACAGCTGCCTCGCTTGGCGCTCAGCATTAAGAGGTTAGTGTTAGGACTGGTCGGCCTGGTGTCAGGATAATGTGAACAGGTGGGACATCATGCTACATGTCTGCGGCATGATGCCCCAGTGCTAGATATCACTATAATCTGCCACACTGCAGACATCATAGCGATATGACTGAAAAATTGTTAAAGCTACGTTAAAAAATCCAAATAACACACAAACACACTAATGTACACCTTATGCGTGACTGTATATGGATTATGCATTTTCAATATATCCCCCTCCAAAACAAAATCTGTAATTTGTTTTCTCATTTTTATTAATATCCCATTAATCCTACAGATAGTGTTCTAGAAAAGATGGTTTCTGCATAACAGCGACATAAGAGTATGCTTGACCATAGACTTGCATGCATTTGCAAGCACTTTCCTTACAATATTAATATGTTCTATTTATAGCAGCTGTCCTATTCCAAGAAACATGCTAGTTTCTATTTTCAAACCTTTGACCTTGGATTCATTGTTATGATTCATGTTTGTTTGAGAACCAATCTATTGTGCGCAATAGGTCATGTCTATTGTACTATAGATCTGCAAGTACTTTCATCACACTATCATTATATTATATTTATAGCAGCGGTATGGCTTAGGAGAAAACAGACTGGTTTTTTTTGGTTTTTAATCTTTATTCTCAGATTCTTTGTTCTATTTCATATTTGGTACAGAACCACTCTGTAGGTACTTAGCACTAAAAGTCAAATCAGATTTATTCTTGTTGATGCTTTTGTTAGACCAAATATGTTTTTCAAATAATTTCACAGATGGATTCAAAAAAGACAAAAAACTGATTCCTCCAAAGATTCAAAGATGAATATATGAATGACACAATACAGCGGTCCATTCTAGGGCAGCTTGATGCCCAAGGCAGGCTGTGTGGGAAGGATTTTAATATTGATCATGGTGGTCACCTTTTCAGATGAGCCAAACAGCAGTTTCTGACTGGTTGAATGCCTACGATAATATAATAGTAAAGTTATGAATTTGCTAAAACGTCATCTTATTTATGTAAATTTTTATGCCTCTACTTAATGTGTTTGACCAGAACTTTGCCTATCAGTTGTATCTCATTGTTGTTGCATCCAACACATTTATGGTTTCTAATTACCCTATATTTTGTGTATATTTAATTACCAGGTGCAGCTTTCCTTGCCATCACTACAATATATGCAGAGAGTGGTTCAGCCTTTGTTGTGCCTAGTGCTGCTGCCAAAGCTGGTGTGGAGGCAATGGCTAAGTTAGCAGGATTTTTATTCTGAATTTAAATAGAAATTATCAGATGGCATGTTGTGGCAGTCACTAAATTGTCATCAGTTTTGCTATAACTCTTTGTTGCAAACCAGTCTTGGATTTTTTTTGCTCTTTCTTCTTCGAATATGTTACCCAATCGTAATACCTTAGGAGAACTACCACTACCTCACAAATCAAGCCCTCACAGATATGACTTTTAGCAAAAGGGAGCTAAAAGCTGTCTGCACCATATTTGGCGGTCGGGCAGAGTAATCTCCCCTTACAGATTAGACTTGTTGGCACAGTCTAAGAATATCCCAGTTATTACTTCAGCCTATGCCAAGAAGCACACTCTCGTCATGAGAGACCTCACAAAAGCCAGAAGCTGCATGGAAAATATATCTCTACAAGTTGGAGGAGTTTTTCACTTGTAAGGAAAGCATACTCCATCTATATTTCCAACTTTTTCTCTCTTTCTATCATGACAGGGTTCTGCATTTACAAGTTGCCACACTTTGTCATCATCACACATTTAGGTACTTGCACGTGGAGCCTAAGCGACTTCACAATCAGTTCATGCTATACTTATTTTGTACATGCAAGTCTCTAGTGCTTATATAACTCCTATATATGTGTAATTCCTTTCAAACGGGTACATATTGGTGAGTTTCTGTCCGAGGCTTTTGTAGCGTCCTGGTGCCAGCTATAATGTATTTATTTGTATGGACAGTCTCTGGGCCTTTTCCCCCAAAAGTATTGAATACTGTGTATGTCTCAATAACAGTACCTCAGTTCCCTTTACGCAAAGGTTTTTTTGTGTGTAATGTAGACGTTCTATAGATGGTTTATTCAGTCACCTCCTGCACATGCATGTTTCTATAGGCGACCTTTGAGTCATGTTTATCTGCATAAACTTTTAAATCATACTTAGCGAGCACTTAGTCACTCGCACATATAACCTGTGTGATTTCATAAGTTCGGTTCAGGCTACATTATTTACATGTGTGCATGTCTTCATGTTTAAAGGTGAGTTCTTTTACCATGGTATTTTTAGCCTTGGAACACCATGCTTCAATGATTCTGCTTGTACAGGTCATCCCTGACCTTCCCTACAGGTAAGCATTGTTTTTTAAATTGCCTGTTATCACTTTTTCGTCAGTGGGAATCTTTATGGGAACAAGGGAGATAATACAACTTACCCTTTTGCCACGAAGCGCTGGACATTGACATGCTCAAAAACAGCTCTGGCACCCAAGTCACCACCACAGGACTCGTTATTTTTTAAACTCCCTCTACCTTGCCTCCTTGGGGTCTGACTTGATTCCTCCTACAAAATGGGACAGAGCTAACAAACAGCGAAATTACCTCTCATTCAGCAGATATACAGGTTGCATGGACCACAACCTAATGATATCCTCCTCACACTGATGGCCTACTTCTGTTGCAACTGGCCTAGGCCATATACTAGGGATCTTGAAAGGTATAACATCAATATTACAGGCTCAGTCAATAACAGCCCAGGCTTTCAGTACGTCAAACCCGACTTTTGCAGACATGTGTAGGGACCAGTCTAACTCATACCACCTTGTGATACTCAGTCAGCATGATACCACAAGCAGATCCTCACACCTCAACAGATATCGCTTCACAGTTTTCTCTACATTCTGCCACAAGATGAGCCTCTTTACTCAGTGACTGTCTTGAAATCATAGTTCCTAATTCAGAGCGTTTCTACGAGTTTATTGAGTTACAGACCTTGTCACTCTTCATGAGGTAAATCATACGTCATGGGGGACCATAGAGACACTCCACACAATCAAGACGATGTTGCCTGTTCTACCAGTACCATCTTCTATTTTACCCTACATGAGGACATGTGAAGATTCTGCCTTCTGAGCCTCCGTTGAGGATGTTTTTCCGCACCCGTAGCTCTGTCCTCCTCTGACAACTCCATCAACAACATGCACCAGCTCTCCAACATC
Organism: Megalonaias nervosa; assembly: GCA_016617855.1. NCBI lineage: Eukaryota > Metazoa > Mollusca > Bivalvia > Unionida > Unionidae > Megalonaias > Megalonaias nervosa. The sequence goes on from JAECUM010047688.1 coordinate 23,593, forward strand.
TGTTGATCTTATGATGAATGGAAGGTTCTGACTTTAGTTACATTCACAGTCTAAAGGGTTTACGAACTTTCTGGCCCGCCTTCATCATCATTTCATCAGCGGTTCTAACATTTACGCTCCCACCGGCTTTTCATTCAGAACCCAAGCATTGACAGTGATCTCGCCGCATTGAAGATGACATAGCCACATTCCATCTGTATGGATCAGATGACCTTTGTTGACACTTTGTTGTTGGACTTTTGTTCTCTCAGGCTATCTTCCAATCAATGGAACATAGCTTATATTCTCCCACTCAGAATACCTTAGGGCATGCATGGAAGTCAGTCTCAAGCTAAGGGCACTGCCTTTATCCACTACTTTACTCCATCGGGAGGAGTTGTGGAATCACTACCTCATCAATCTTGCATTGGAAACTCTGCGGAATTCAGGTTTTCCTTCATCAACTCACATAACCATGACAGCAGTTGTTTCAAACATGCCCTCAGAATTAAACATTATTGCAACCAGTGATGGAGAGAATCACTCAGGTGTGACAGCCTTTTATTCTGAAAGCATATGAAGTCAAAGGGCAGTTTCACCCAGTGATGCACAAATGAACAAATCTTGCCTTTCCAGGCATTAGCAACTGCAGGCAGAGTTCTCGAAATACATGCCCTATCAGCAGACCCAATTTACATGCAAGTTCCGTCAAGATGGGTTAGTCTTATACTTGACAGCATCCTCTTTCATTGCCAAGAACTGTCTCTCTTCCATGGGTAACTAAATTTTTGTCATGAGCCCTCTGTCTCATCTGGACACATCAACTAAAGGCCACCTACAAGACCCAGTCTGGGCTTTCAGGTACTTCATTTATACAAACAGAGTAATTGCGTCGAGGGAGATCACGCCTCTTTCTACATCATATAAAAGGACAGGAATATCAATTGGAACAGAATATCATGTCCTGGAGTAAGGGAGTCATTCACTCAGCATATAGGAAAGTAACCCCAGTTAAACGAACTTTTACACACTTCGGCTCAAGAGGTTCGAGCAGTTGCCACTAACCTAGCATCAGACCGGAACTGTTTGCTAACTGACATCAGTCCACATTCTCTAGCTTTTATCTCTGAGATCTATCATCCCAGAGAGGCCAATTTGATCTGGTAGGACCTCTGTCCGCAGCTCAACAGGTCTCACTTACAAATTGATCGACAGCTTCTTAAGACAAGGCTTCAAGACTTCTGCTGGATTTGTGGCGGCAAATTTTTTTTCCTTTTTGAAGCCACGCTCCGACAGATGGAGTTTCCTCCAATTGGGTTACCTAGAAGCTGTCTCAATACCTCAGGGGACCAAAGATGGTATCTCTAGGGTAAGTGGATGTACTTCCCTCCACCTCTCACCTATTCTCCTAAGGTATTATGATTGGGTAACGTATTTGAAGAAGAAACAAATTTTTCCTGGTAAAATATGTTTCTTCGAAAATACGTACCAGTCATAATACACATACACCCTCCCAGCCTCCCCGCAGTTACATCCATAGGGAGTGTGCCCTCCACTCCAGTAATAATGGGGATATTCTAACACTGTGCCAACAAGTCTTATATGAAAGGGGAGATCACTCTGCCAGACCACCAAATAGATCAGCAGACAACTTTTAGCTCCCTTTAGCTGAAAGTAGTATCTGGGAGGGCTGGATTTGCGAGGTGGTGGTAGTTCTCCTAAGGTATTATGACTGGGTTAGTATTTTTGACATCCGCCTCGGATGCAGGAGGTTGCGGGTTCGAACCCCGGCCAAGTCATACCAAAGACTTACAAAAATGGTACTACTGCTGCCTTGCTTGGTGCTCAGCATTAAGAGGTTAGTGTTAGGATTGGTCGGCCTGGTGTAATGATAATGTGACTGGGTGGGACCAGTGCTAAACATCACTATAAACTGTCACACTGTAGACATCGTAGCAATATGACTGAAAAATTGTTAAAGCTACATTAAAAATCTAAATCAAACAACACACAGACAGTATTTTTGAAGAAACACATTTTACTAGAAAAAATTGGTTTCTATACAAAGACATACATATATATATATATATATATATATATATATATATATATATATATATATATATATATATATATATATATAAAGAATACAAACCATATGGCGAATAACAGCCCTTTCAAGCGCACTGGATCCAGCAAGGGATCACGTGTGTCAGGGATTGATTGAGTGCAAAACTAGTATCTAATTAGCCTAGCCTGTAGAAACAGCCATGTAGAGTTTTGCAAACACAACGGTTTTTGTGTTTTATTTGTTTGTTTTGTCTGTGTTTTGTATATGCCTTTGAAAAAGACTCATTAAGAGTCGAAAGCGCTCAGGCTAGTTAGATACTAGTTTTGCACTGTTCGTCGTCAGTTTATTGCATTTATATATATATATATATATATATATATATATATATAGTCAAACCCACTTATCTTGCTCTCAGTTATCTTGAGAACCCATGTATGTCAAGCATTTTGGTCCAGTCCTGAAAAAATCCTTCTTGTTATGCTAATTTTTCTCTGCTTGACCCCTGTTAAGTCAATAACCCCATTATGTCAGGTTTCAGTCCAGAGTGCAACTTTTTATGTCTATCTCAGAGAAATTTTACAGGAAATGATCAGGAAAAAGTGGTTGATTTTCGTGCACAATTTGATCAGTTACATTTTGCTACTAGTCAATCACAAGTCAACACTAACAAAAGAAAATACTTTAAACTCTAAATTTTCTCATTTGGTACCTAGGAAGAACTGGACAATATTAGCATCAGTCTTATATACAAAAGTTGGTCAGTTCTCATAAATGTTAATCTAGTGCTGAACATCATCGTCAGATAAGTTAAAATGTCCCTGTTGCAGTTTTAGTCACTTCAACATCCTCTTCCATGAATCCCTTAAAATCACAATCCTATTGACAAAATAAGCTTTCCTTTTCCTGGACATTTCCATTGCAAAATTAAATGTCTTAATTCACTTGTAAATATGGATAAGACTAAACTCACTTTTAAATCTGATTTCACTGGAAAGTGGCAATTGTTTGAATAAACCTTATTTTACTATAGCTACAGTATGCAAATGAACATCTGTCTCATCTGGGCTGCACCACAATAGATTACAAAAACAGCGGCAAGTTCAAAAGACATGCAGCTGCTAACCCTTTCTGTGATCTGTTTCCATGTATCAATAAACAATGGTCGACATTAAGCTGGTCTTCTGTATAATCATTGAGCTGTATTTACAGACATAAAGTCACAGATCTGCTTTGGTGACTTTAGTGCTAAAGGCAGATTAGACGGTCATTGTACTTTAGCCAAATTCAATAGCTGATATGTACCAGTGACATTTGTGGCTTATTAGAGACATGGGTAATTTTGGGTGTTCAATAGCATGTTAGGAATACAATATGTTACCTTGCCGAATACAACAGTGACTAATTAGAGCTAAACCACATCCGTAAAATCATTCTGGTAATGTCCAAATCAAGTACAGTGTTTTTTCAATTAAAAGATCTTAATAATAAATATAAATTATTTACAGCACACATGTCCTTCTCAGTAGCCATTTGAAGAAGAAGAAAAACTACAAGAACAACAATAAAAATACCGATCATTTCTTTTAGCCATTTCAATGTATTAGCTAAGGTCAGATGTTTATTAATGTTTTATTATTTTGATTCTGTCTTCAGCTCGTACAATTTGACTATAGCAACACATTACAGTGTATCAATTTCCATTAAATAATATCTGTAGTTAGATTCACTGCAGCTGTAGGAACATGTATATCACATTTCTTTCCCATTGGTATTGACATACTCAAATCCTCTTCACTTACATAGGGGTGGTCAGGTTTAGATAAATTCATATTTTTTATTATTATTTTTTCAGGAGGTAAGTTCATTTTATTTACAGAGGAATATTAAAACTATGATATGTTCACCGCAAAATATACATTGACTTTTGGAATGAAAAGAGAAAATAGGGTACATATTGTACCTTTATTTCAGAGAGCACACGTAAGTCATATACACATGATTAATTTATTAACAACACTGTTCTTTTTGTCGCAACACTTGTTACTAATTTAAAACTGTATAAAAATAAAGCAATAATTATTCTTAAAACTAAGACTCGTTTGTTGGCAGCATTGCAGTAATCCTAAGAGTAAGAGACAGGAATAAAGGCCAAGGATATCTTTAAAATTACATTACCGGTTTTTATAAGCATTGATATTTTGGGACCCGGTCCCAATATAATCAAGATAACTGGGTTTTACTATATATATATATTGTATCACAACCACATATTGATCTTATTTGTTATTTGGCTGGCTTAAAATGAAGAGAGAGAGCACACTGTGACAAATTTAGGCATATTAGTCAATTTGTTTTTGTTGCTTTTAACATCGCTTTTAACACGTGATTAGCTATGTGATGCCAAGAGCTAAGTGACTTGCAAGGACACAGCAGTGCAGACAACATGGGCTGGCCAGGGTGTTTATCAAACCCATGACCCTTGGATTACATGTCCAATGCTATACCAGCTGTGCTACATTGGCTCCCAATATTAGAGAAATCAACTTGCGTATATTGGTTGGTTTTTGTTGTTTTAGGTTTAACGCCATTTTTCAGCACATGATAAGCTATGTATGGTCGCTAGTATATCTCAGTATATCTGGTGGAGGAAGAACCCAGAAAAATCCAGGGAAGAATGAAATATCCAGGGAAGAACCACCAATCCACAAGAAGCTACTGGCATGCTTACTGTCATACCCATGTTGGCCGATCCTGAGACTCGAACCCACACAGAGGTGATATGTCAGTGATCTGTAAAGGAGAGCGCCTTAGACCACTCACCCACCCAGAGACCCTATATTGGTTGGAACAGCCAGAGAAGTCTGCATACAAGTTACATTTACAGTTCATACCATCTCTGTTAGGGGTGCTGTTTAGTTCATTACATGAACTGGTGTGGCTTAAAATACATTTTTCTATTTGGTATTTGTTCATTGGTTAATATTTTATTGCAAAAAGGGAATACCTGCAAAATTAAGCTATTGCATTACCTCATAAAAAAAACTTGAATTGTGACTTTATTCTGTATCAAAAAATGTTTTTTTGCCAACTATGCTCATATATTTTCCAAGAGACAACGGGGCAAGGCATATACTTCAGAAGTTGCCAACAGGTACTTATTTCTGCATTCAAGTTGTGACTTGTTCATTTTGGGAAACTTGCAGTATTTCTCATAGTCATGAAAATTCGTTTCTGGCAGTTTGTTCAGAAAAACCCTTTTAGAATCAATTAATTGACTGGAAATAGCAGTGACACTAATTTAATTATGGTAATTTAGTTAAGATCATAATCTCAGCAAAATGGAAAATTACCTGTACATTGTGGTTGCATGTTTGTTTGCTTCCTTAGGATGCCTTCTCATATGCCATCTGATTGAAATAGTATCATGGGTCACTTCTATTTTCTGACATTGTGAGCACTTGTCTGTGTATTCCATGACTAACCAGCAAATTGGCATAACTCTGTTTGGGAAATAGTAGTCATCTTTGTTGGTGTGACAAAGTAACAAATTAATCTAGCGTGCCATCACAAATTGTCTCCCTTTGGTGAAATTTGATTGGTTACAAAAAAGTGCAAAATGGTAGCAACCTTCCAAGTTATCAAGTCCATGCTGTATGTGGCCATTCATTAGCTTTAAGTATGAACTGGGTTTACATCATTGTACTTAGATACATTCATCAGTAGACCCTGACCGCTCCGGTGGCCTAGTGGTTAGAGCGTCCGCCTCGGATGCGGGAGGTTGTGGGTTCGATCCCCGGTCGAGTCATACCAAAGACTTACAAAAATGGTACTAACAGCTGCCTCGCTTGGCACTCAGCATTAAGAGGTTAGTGTTAGGACTGGTCGGCCTGGTGTCAGGGTAATGTGACTGGGTGGGACATCATGCTACATGTCTGCGGCATGATGCCCCAGTGCTAGACATCACTATAAACTGCCACACTGCAGACATCGTAGCGATATGACTGAAAAATTGTTAAAGCTACGTTAAAAATCATAATCACATCACATCACATCACATCAGTAGACCCAGTTCTTTTAATTGTGGTACTGAACAGAGATTGACTTGTTTAAAATGGATCTATTGGTAAATGGTGTCCAGGTACATATATGTGGCATTGCTATGGACCAATATGTTATAGTTTTTTTTTTTTAAAAATAATTAGAAATGGCTCTTGCAGCCTTTCCCTCTGAGTGGTTTCATTGTGGAAAATTATGGTTGCATCATTTGATTAGACGGATACTGTTCCGAGAAAATTTTAAGGGGATTTACAGATTCACACCTGTGGAGAACAGAAAGAAGACAGCACATTGTATTACTGTACATTTTGAGATATTTTATAAATTGCCAACTGAAACAAAGAAGATGCTCAAAATGATTTCAACCAAGTGTAAGGTAGTATTTGAGCTTGTTACAAAAGTGGCACGTGCACATAACAAGAATAACTGTTATTTGTTGATAATAATGAAGATAAAGAGAAAGAACAGATGTTGTTTGTTGATAATAATGAAGATAAAGAGAAAGAACAGATGTTATTTGTTGATAATAGTGAAGATAAAGAGAAAGAACAGATGCTCCTTGTTGATAAGAATGAAGATGAAGAGAAAGAACAGATGTTGTTTGTTGATATTAATGAAGATAAAGAAAGAACAAATATTGTTATTTGTTGATAATAATGAAGATAACAAGAAGTCATGTTATTTGCTGATAATAATGAAGATAAAGAAAGAACAGATGTTATTTGTTGATAATAATGAAGAGAAAGAACATGTTATTTGTTGATAATAATGAAGAGAAAGAACAGATGTTATTTGTTGATAATAATGAAGATAAGGAGAAAGAAAACTTACAGGTATTAATGACTGCATTAGTAAAGTCAAAATCAGATGAAGACATTTCGCTTTTAAGAAAGTAAATATGTCAGGATATGGATTTTGGATATAGAGCTTTTCAGGAAATCCTGACCAAAGAACTGCAACTGATTGACTTGGAGGAATGATTCAGAGATTATAAGACAGCTGGGCTATGTAACATCATGCAGCAATCCAATTCACAACTCATATGGTTGCTTCTGTGACTACAAATTCAGAATATATACATGAAAATTGTCAACTGGTTGCCATCCAGTGGCCTTATATCATAATATGGCAACTAAAAAAATGATATCAGCATTTTCCAAGTACAGGTATATACCATATCTTATGCAAAATACATTCAGCAAACGCTGTTATTACTTTTAGATTGAAAGGCTGTTGCTTCCTACATTAAGTCACCATCTTTACATGCAGCTAGTCTGGCTTACAGCCTGTTCAAATGTGTGTGTGTGATTGGATTTTTAACATAGCTTTAAAACTTTTCAGTCATATCACTACAATGTCTGCAGTGTGACAGTTTATAGTGATGTCTAGTACTGGGGTATCATGCCGCAGACATGTGGCATCATGTCCCACCCAGTCACATTATCCTGACACCAGGTTGACCAGTCTTTGCACTAACCTCCCAATGCTGAGTGCTGAACGAGGCAGCTACCAGTACCATTTTTATAAGTCTTTGCTATGACTTGGCAGGGGTTCGAACCCGTGACCTCCCACATCTGAGGTGGACGCTGTATCCACTAGGCCACTGGAGGCGTACAGCCGATTTAAAGTGACCAGTCTAATTCATGACCTGTGCAATAAATATTAGTTATAGTATAGATCCAGAAAAATGCAGACGTGGACATAGTCCTTGTTTTCTGTGACCTTTTGGGGCCAAATGGTGTAAGGTACTCACCTTTACAGATTGGTCACACATCTCACCTCTGTCCATTTGAGTTTCTGTCTTGGTTCAACCAATGTGGGTATATGAGAAAAAGCTACCAGTAGCTTCTTGTGGGTTGATGCTTCTTCCTTCATCAGAAATGTACTGGCATCCATGTATAGCCTGTCTTGTGCTGAAAAATGACATTAAAATAAAACCAAATTCTCTGAACTATCCAATGCCATATTAGATGATTGGACACTTATAAAAATGACTTTATATTTATTTTTATATTTGCTCATTATAAAATTGCCTTACCTAACACCTTCAGCTTTTGTCATCTTATGCCATTAAATTGTCAACTCAATGGATTTCAGATTTAAGTGTCAATGAAAAGCAAGTTATTAAGTCTTTGTGACCCAAACTTTGAAATGGACACAGGTAGGTTGCTGTACAGCTTCTAAAGTATGATAGGCACTTGGAATGCTGTGATGTTGCTGTTGTTGTTGTTCTTATAGGGTTTAACACCATTTTTCAGCACAAGATAGGCCATACATGGTGGCCAGTATAAATGGTGGAGGAAGAACCAGAGAAAACCCTGGAAAGAACCCCCGACCCAGAAGAAGCTACCAGCAAGCTTTCTCCACATTGGTCGAGCCCGAGTCTCATGGTGCATAATGTTAAAGTTGTGGTAGGTCCTTACCAAAAAAATAAGTATGATTTGTAAACTAGATGCAATCTTTTAGAAAGTTTTACAGATATATTCAGAAATCGTATTCTAGAGTTTCAGCTGTGTAGCTTGGTTTGTCTTGGGGTATATCCACAGTTTCCATGAACTTTTTGGGATCAGTTCCCGTATACAATTATTCAGGTCAACTATCTGTATATATCCCACATGTAGGTGTCATGGCATTTACATTCTAAAGTTAATGAAAACAATTTGTTTTCTCAGTTAAACAGTAATTCATAAAAACAGCAAAACCAAATTGATAAAAACTGTGATAATAAAACCATCATTGGTACAGGTCGACAAGGCTATCATGGCCACATTCATAAACATGGACGAGTTCATGTCCGTAATGATGGTGGATACAGGTTGGTTCCTATGAAAGCCTAACAGTTCAGTAAACTAAACTATACCTCTTACCAGCACACCAAATGATAAGGACTTGCATTGTAATTTTTTCATTATATTAATTTACTACGGTATACTACAAAGAGAGGTTATTACAGGTATGCAGTATGATTTCCAAGAATCCCTAATATTACATAGACTGATAAAAATTCCCAGATGCACCAAAATTATCATTGTTTGGTTATACATTCTACAAGCAAAATGGTGTATAATCTCACATGTACATCTGCCATGTTGTTATATAGCAGTGAAATAGGTAACATTAATTGAATAGGGATGAGGCTTTTCTTCTCTGATTGTTGAGACACAGGTATCACATTTCTGGCAATGTTGAGAATGGCAGCTGTATAATTACCATAATATTACTTTGTGTCTATGAGATTTTGTTTTCAGTCATGAAGGAAAAGCTGGTAGGATCATTTTCAACAGGTTTTAGGTGTTTTGTTACATACTTTTAAACTTACAGATCATCTGAATCAGTCCTGTATTCAGCATAGACTTGGAAATAATGTTTGCCTATATGCCTAATGTTTGTATCATGATAAGCTAAGAGTTCCTGTCAAATCTTCATAAGCAAAATACTATTCCACTGAACCCACAAATGGGTCCCCTGGGTAGCTAAGTGGTCTAGTCTTTACCAATCACTTCACACGTGTCACCTCAGTCCACATGAGTTCAAGTCTCGCCTCAACTAACGTGGGTATGTGAGGAAGCTTGCCAGTTGCCTTCCATGGGTCAGTGGTTCTTCCTGGGTTCTTGCTCCACCAAATATACTGACTGCCATGTATAGCCTATCATGTGATGAAGACTGAACCCCTGTTTTGATCTCTATGTCTGTCTTCATACTCCCAAATTTCTTATGAGTGAATTTTAAGGTTCAAGTTTTCTCGTATTTATTTTTCCACTTATTTTCAGCTTTAGTTGACATTTGTCAAGTAGATCTTTTTAAATTTATTTTGTAATATTTTTTGTTAGTGATATCATCTTTACTGGTAATTCGTTTTAATATAAATCTTTTTCATCTTTACCTCAAGGTCCCTAGCATCTGAATGGGGAAGATATGGTATAAGGTATAATTGCATTGCCCCAGGACCAATAGAAACCAAGGTAAATTTTTGAAGGACCAATAGAAACCAAGGTAAATTTTGAAAGGACCAATAGAAACCAAGGTATATTTTCAAGTGGAAAAAGTCTTTTGATTTCTTGGAAAACACAGTACTTTTGAAACTCATTGGTAGAAAACCAAACAAATCAATTCAGGAAATGAACAATTTTTGGATGACTGAAATTCGTTTTCTAAAAGGTAAAAACATGAGAGAAAAAAGTCTCATTATTAGTATTGAATGTAGTACTTCAAAAAGAAAAAGGTTTTTATTTTAGATATTTATTTAAAAAAAGATAGGCAAAAAAGATCACTGCAGGTTTTCTACTTTAAAAAAACACAAAAATGCTTCTTGCTTCAGAGTATTTTACTGTTTAAAGTTAGGTAAGAGATTAGATTTGAGTTTAAAATACTTATAAGAAGTGTAAAGAATTTTTCTAGCTTTACTGGCAAATGTTGTAAAGAGAAATAAATGTACATGCATGCTTAAAATTTACTGACAATTGTATTAATGTTTATAGAAAGCTGAATTTCATTTTGTAGGGTGCCTTTAGCAGACTTGACCCAACTGGCAAGTTTAAACAGCGTATGATTGATGTATTACCTGTTGGAAGGTTAGGGGAAGTACCAGAAATTGCGAATCTTGCAGCCTACATTGTCAGTGACTATGCTAACTGGATGTCAGGAGAGGTAAGGAAAAAACATTAATTTTACTGGTAGCTTTTTGTGTGAGATGATCTGCAGTATTGGTGAGGTGAAAAAGGAAAAAGAGTACAATATTAGCTTGACAGTTTTGTATGGAGTCAGCTCAGACTTGATTAAATATCAATTTAATCCAACATGGTTAATCCGGCATCCAAGATGGATGTTCCATTCATATTTATTTATTGCAGACCCAGACTGGTACGATTTTGGTGTTTTCATAAACATCAGCATGTCAGTATTCTTTGATTCAGCAGGGTCCAACTTTTTTCAGCCCCGTCGTCTTTTAAATTACATTCATACTGTATAGCTAACACTATTTGGAAAAATTGATATGTAGTAAATATAAAACCACATTGAATTTCATGTTTTGCTTGAGCCGGGGGGGAAAGAAGTCACTTTATATGGAATATGACCACAAATCAGCCTGATGGCTCTATCAAGTGAACTTAGAACAAAACATGTAATTTTTTATATTTATAAGATTGGTTTTTTAAAGTCTTGATAATCTGATTAAAATCGTTAGATCCAGCCAACAGTTCGATAGATGCATAAGATTTTTAATGCCTTGTATTAAAGTGTAGAGTTTGTTACAGGCTGTGCCATTGACCCTTTTTTTATCTTTAGCACAAGAGGTTACTTCTATTGTGCCATAAGGAGCATATAACTTATTTGAATGTTTCAGCCCCATGAATGTGAAAATGTTTTTCCTGTTGTTAAAATCCATAAAAGACATGATGTGCCTTTACCTTTAGTCACTAAAACTAGAGTAATTCTGCTTTTGGTTAAATTCCAGTAGGATAGAATGGTCCACTTTTTTCACAATTTACACTCCTGTCAGATAAATTGTTGATGCACTGCATTGAGGTTTGGTACAGAGAAAAACTAGGATACCAGTCAAAAGAAAGAAAGTAAAAAGAAATTATATGCAAGTTCATTTTGCAGGACTGCAAAACCGTGAACAAGCAATATACATACAGTATAAACCCAACAGTGTAATATTTACCTCATAAAATAAACTTCACTTGACCATTATGTCTGACACATTCTCTATTTATTGTACAGCTTTTCATTGACAGCTGGCCTTAGACATTAAAATATATATGTGTTACATTGATACATTTCTTACTATGGCTTAGGTATGATATATGCATCTCTAAAGGCAGAAAGTAAGTCAGTGTGCTCAAACTTTTCTTCTCCCCAGAAATATAGCCTGTAAAATGTTGTAAGCATCACTATTTGCAGGACTCTTCCATTGGCAGCATTCATTATTAATAACAATATGTTTATTTATGATCTCTCTGAAGTGTATCTGCTCCTGTGGAGATGAATTAGTTTGAAGAATGTGAGATGACAAATTGTTATTATTATATGCTCATTTTTTTCTCCGTTAACTTTACATTGTCAGAATCGTTCAGTATTTTACAATATTGCATTCACATGTGCCCATTAGTGTATGAGGAACTACTTTGTAAACAAATCATGTACACTCACATAATAGGTACTTTACGTTTTGCTTGATTAAATTTGTTTTTGAATGAAGTAAAGCAGATGTTTCGTGGACTGCCACATACCAGCTGCTTTGCCACATTCCACGTTAACTTTTTAGATACAATATTTCGGATATTGGCTAGCTATAGATGCCAGAAAGGGTCCTTACAAATAGCATGCAAGTGACAAGGCATAAACTGTCTTCTTTAGCTGGTAATAAGAATGGCAAAAAATATACTTACAGTTTTACATACTGAATTTCCACAAAATGTACTTTCTTAGTTCTGCAAATTCAAATCACATGAGCCATGTCATGGGTTCTCAAGCTTGATTACACATTTCGAAATTGTACTGTAATTTCGACTATATTCCAAGTGCAGTTACATCCTCCTTACTGCACTCAAAATAAAATAAACATTATATTCCATAGCATCTTTTTGATAATTGCAATTGAAAGACTTCATAATTTTCCCACATTATGATTCCAAACATTCAATGACAGAACAGAAACACACTTGCAGATGTCAACACGCTGCTGAAATCCGATGTACTTCATGTAGATAAATCCAGTCCATAATCACGAAATTTTGTAGAATCGACAAAAATACCAAAATCTATTCATTCCAGATCAAATGGAAAAGTTGTTGCAATGCGCATTCATTCACAATATGACTCCAAATTTCAATTTTAAGTAGACCAGAACACCATTTTCTTTTGAAAGTGATGTCTAGCACGTGACTAAGTTCAGATTTATCTGGGCAGAGTTATGTGCGCTTTAATAATATTCTTGTTGTTGTGTAATGATGAATCTGTGCTTGTGTATTTAGTTTGGAATACAGCACACATTCAGTTACTTTGTTTTCTGTAGTGTATTTTTGTTTATATAATTAAGTCTTAGGTAGAATAAGAAAATGAGCATATAATAAAAAGGTTACTGCATTTGTATGGGAAAATATGAACTCGTTTTGTCGGACGGATATACTGCACTCCCAAGGTTGTGCAGTATTTCCATCCGAAAAACTCATTCATATTTTTCCATACAAATGCAGTAACCTACAATTATTTTTGTTATGCAGTGTTTGTGTGCATCAGTACTGAAATATGAATAATATTCATTACATTAGGAGTGCAGAGCTTGACATCTTCAGAAAAAAGCAAGAAAATACATTCCAATTCCCATTATTTTCTAATATCTGGTAAGTTAGGCCCAAAATTGCTTCTTTGTCCAGAAGCAAATAGTTCTGACTTAGGTGCAAAAGGTAGTTAACTCCCCTGCATTGAGTCTTCCTTACAGCATAGAGGTATATAGGAAAAAGACAAAGGAAGGAAGTATAATTAGGCTTACTTACACACAAAGAAACAGAAATTGATTATTGAGGTGGCTGATTGTACCAATGAAAAACTTGTTATCCTGAAGGGTGCAAGGGATGGTTTTTATGGACATGCCATCAACCTACCTGATATACACATTCATAAAATATGTAGACCAGTATGGTCAGAAAGATCCATATGTTTGGATAGCAATTTAAATCAAATTTAGTGATATTACCTTGCCCTGACAAGTCAATGGAAACTTGTAATAAAGGAAGTATGTGCACCCTAGCCCTAAATTTGCACATGTATTTTTCATGCCTGAAGGTCATTTTTGATATATTTAGAATTGTGTTCACAGTGCTAATACAAGCCCTCTCACTAATAATGATTTTTATAATTTTGAAAAACGTTGTATACTCAACAGCATGATGAAATTCAAAATAATCCTCATTGAGGCTGTTTTTTTTATATCCTTCAAACTTTGAACCCAAAATGTTTAATGTTATGAGTGGTAGCTCTGCTTCCTTGTTGACTATTGATATTTCACTTGTTACAAGTCTATGCTTTTGAAATAAGTAACAGAAAAGAGTGAACACAACAAGCTTTGTTAAATTTAACAAATAATTTATTTCCCTAGAATAGAGAAAGAAAAATGAGGAAAAAGAACTTTACGTTTTACGAATTAAATCCAAAAAAATAATCCAAGAATTAAAAATAGAAGTCCTAGTAATAAAAAGTCCTTAATGAAACAGAGTTCGAGTCCCGATGAAATCTGAAATTGAAGGCGATGACGTCTGTTCTGGTCAGCAAAGTGTTGCTGTGTCGACAGTCTCTTGTTGAATCACAGAAAATATTATTCCAGTTTTGAATTCAGTATAAATTCCAATAAATGTCTTTATCCAAGAATTTTGTCAGAGCACTTTTGTATTTCCAGGGAAAAGAATCACTTGAATTCAACAATTTGAAGAAAATAAAATTTCAACCCAAACTGGTCACAACATAATACAACTTAATATGTCAAATGTTTTAAGCCCTACGGAATAAACCTTTATCAAAACAACAGTTATATGACTAATTAAGACGCAAAACAGATTCCCAGATGAGGGTCATAAGTTCATTCTTCTGGAAAAAATAGAAGTTTGTACCAATTTATATATGCTACTTGTCACATAGTCCAGGTATGACCTTGATTCAACTTAATGATTCTTACTCTGAGAAAGATTTTGTTTTAAAAAAATAATAATAAAAAGTTGTTTACCAAAACTGTCACTGATTTTGGAACAAGGTCAAGAACTAGATACAGTGTTTCTATTACTGTATTATTTGTTTATGTCAATAAAAGAAATCAGTCAGGTCAAACAGAACTGAACTCAATATTACATTATAATAGCATGTAATGGAATTTTTAAAAAAATTTAAAACTAAGAAACAAACAGTTAAATTAAATACACTTAACACACTGTCCTGTCATGATGAATCAATTTCATTTACAACACAAGACTGAAATATCTACTTCACAGATATATTCATATCTTTAGTTATGGAGCAATTATAGCTGAAAAATCACATCAGAGCTTTAAGTTAAGAATTTCGATGGGGTCCAATTTATGAAACTGTCCCATGCTTCCTAAATGAAAAGTCTGGTTGGGAAAGAGAGCCAACTGCAGCTTTGTTCCCATGACAGCATCATCTAATTTTGTTTGTAATTAAGTACTGTTTGTTAATTATTGATTTTCTTTTACAAAATTTTCTGCAATTTCTCCCTTCAGCTTGAAGTTGGATCTTATTGCTTGATGTTTTTAGTGTACAGGGACAACACATACTAGAAAGATGTGAGGAAATAAAGTTTACAAATTATTGACAATACCAGTTATGAGGAGCATTTAAACAATTCTGAATGTTTGTACACTGTACCCAAAAAGATTCTTTAATAGCAAATGGTATGTCAATGCATCCTCTTAAAGTACTCCCCATGCACATTTACACACTTTCTCAGATTATCCATATATTAAATGCAGTTTTATAGTAACTTTTTGCTATGTTGTTCATACACTGGAAAACTGCATTTCCAACTGCATGGTGGCATTCTAATCATCTGCCTGTCAGTGAATCTTTGGTAATGGAATTCAACCAAAAATCACTTAGAACTAAAGAAGGGCTATATATGGAGGTGGTGGGAAAGTTTGGATGATGTGGTCCTCCAGGAAGTCTGTCACCATGGGGTGTGTGTGTGTGTGTGTGTGTGTGTGTGCGTGCGTGCGTGTGTGCGTGCGTGCGTGAGAGAGAGAGATTTGGATTTTTAAGGTAGCTTTAACAATTTTTCAGTCATATCGCTATGATGTCTGCAGTGTGGCACTTTATAGTGATGTCTAGCACTGGGTCATCATGCCGCAGACATGTAGCATGATGTCCCACCCAGTCACATTATCCTGACACCAAGCTGACCAGTCCTAACACTAACCTCTTAATGCTGAGCACCAAGTGAGGCAGCACATTATCCTGACACCAAGCTGACCAGTCCTAACACTAGCCTCTTAATGCTGAGCGCCAAGTGAGGCATCTGTTAGTACCATTTTTGTAAGTCTTTGGCATGACTCGGCCAGGGATTGAACCCATGACCTCTCGCATCTTAGGCAGACGCGTCACCATGGTGGATTTATGTGCAGGAATATTGTCAAGGAGTAGATGGATACCTTGAGTACTGGTACAAATACAAGTGATATGACAGTGTTTCACATCTTTTGCCAATACTTTGGAGCATACAAATGTCTACTGAAACTGACCACTACTGAAACTGACTGCTTCAGTGGCCTAAAGTTTGAGCGTCTGCCTTGGATGCGGGAGGTCTCGGGTTCAAACCCTGGCCGAGTCATATCAAAGACTTTAAGAAAATGGTACCAACAGCTGCCTCACTTGGCGCTCAGCATTAAGAGGTTAGTGTTAGGAGTGGTCAGCCTAGTGTCAGGATAATGTGACTGGGTGGGGCATCATGCTACATGTCTGTGGCATGATGCCACAGTGCTAGACATCACTTTAAACTGCCACACTGCAGACATTGTAGTGATATGGCTGAAAAATTGTTAAAGCTACGTTAAAAATCCACACACACACACACACACACACACACACACACACACACACACACACACACACACACACACACACACACACACACACACACACACACACACGTCTAGTGAAACTAGCAGAGTTGGGCACAGGTACCTTTTGCATCAGATAATAGTAAGTGTAAAACTCTATTGACAGTCCAACTGTGTCAAACGATTTGTGGTCTCTCCTCATTTTCTCCAGCTTTTGAGTCGGGTTCAAAAAAGTAAATCTATATTTCATCACCTGCGACAATCTTGTGCAAATATCTCTGATCACTCTTTGTATATTATTTGGCATGTAACTGTTTGACAATTTTATTTAGAGTCTGTTTTGATCAGCCATCAACAAAACACAGGCACCATCTTGTATAAACCTTTCTAAGCTTCAGATGATTCTTCAATATGTCAAAAATAGGAGATGAATTAGTGACTGTGACAATAAAAAGTATTTTTAATGGGATATTGAGCTTCTTAATCAAATGCTTCCTTGATAGCAGTCACTTCCCACTCATCAATTGCAGACGATATTCCAGAATGTGGGTCATCTTGCATGGATTCACTGCCATCTTTAAAACAATGAAACCACCTCAAAATTGTCGGCTATTGAAGAGAATTACACAGGTAAACTGTATCCAAGTCTGTCTTGATATCGGTCAGAGAGTATCCTACAAGCACCTGTCCGTTGCGGTATGCACTTCGCTCAGTATAGCAGAATTGTTCTCCTTTGACATTTTTATGTTACTGCTATTTACCAATGTTACATCGCGCATGTGTCCAGCATGCTATATGTGCAGCTGCATATCATTTTATGGAATGTTATTTTGTCTATTACTTGGCATTAAATTTATTTACAGGTTCCAAGAAACAAAAAATTTCTCACAGAATATTCTGATCTTTTCAGATACCCTTCGTATTTACCTTTATATCAGCTGAACTTGTTGACTTTGATACTTTAGACAAAAATAATTTTGTTTTTCATTTTTATAGGTTGTGAGATTTGATGGTGGTGAGTATGTGAGCCGAGCAGGTGAATTTAATGATCTACGTGTCATCACAAAGGAGCAATGGGACATGATGGAGAAAATGATCCGCTCCACAAAAGGGTCCTAAATACCTTTAGGAAAAGAAAGAGACTGAAGGCTTTGGTAGACTCATGAATTAATATATAGAAACAGTTTAACCAAACTGGAATCCTGGTGGTGCTGTTTATTTTGGTATTTGCTTGGAAGGCTTTCCTTTAGAATGCGCTGCCAGAGAAATACAGATGAAGCTTCATGTCCTAATTTGGACTGTTATATTAGGACTGTATTGGTTATCAGGTGCAGTGAAACCTATGAAAACCAAAACCCTCACAAACTGGAAATACACTCGAAACCACCACATTTTTCTGGTCCCAGGAATTTGTCTTCTTTATTGTCAATAAAATAATATGCAGTAAACTGAAACTCCTCTAGTCTGAACACAAATGAACATTTTGGTCCCAGATTCATTTTCACACTAAAATGAACCCCATACAAACTTACTCAAAATTTAGCCACGTTTATGCCAGATGCCACTTATTAGGTCAGCTTTTGGCCTGGAAATAGTCTGTGGATATTCTTGAAGTAAAGCAAAGCCCATCATGCACATGGCACAGATAACAGCCAGTGTCAGTTATTGGCTCAACAGTTGTGTTTACAGCTTGCTAAAGTTACTGCTTTCATTGTTGTTTGTAATGTATTGCTTGTGCAAATCAAAAGGAGATTAAGGAGATTATGTTTAGTTGCTGTCCACTTACTGTATGTACTCACTTATAAGACAAATCTTACTGCAAACTGTACAGACTCAGATCTGCCATTCCATAGTGCACTGGTAGATCTTGGTCTGTGCAGTTTGTTAGGAGTAATCACTAGAACAAACAACATAGATCCTGATCTGCAGGTGCATTATGCTATGGTGGATCAAGATCAATGTTGTTTGCAGTAGGACTTGACTTATTAGCAAGTATAGACGGTTTGTTTGATGCTATTTACCTAAATAATCCTCAGTCAGCTGATTTTTTTAACATAAAACAAGGCCTATGCCCTCACCATTGATGTTAATGCCAACAAAAGATCAGGAAAAATACAATTTTCCAACAATGTTCTCTCATATTTACAGGTTTGTAACAATTTATCAAATCATGTAAATTTACATAGAAGTACAAGTGCATGTGTTGAAACAAAATTAGTGTAAACACTTACTCTGTAAATATTAGTAGAAAGAAAAGCAGCATATGAATAAAGCATATGCTGCTTCTGAACTAAAATGTACTTGATCCAATTGGGTTTTTCAATTTTCAGAGGCTTCACTGTATTTGGAAATACTTTTCTCTTTTCCATTATTTATTATATAATTCTTGATTTGACTTGATTTAGAACTATTTTTACCAGTAGAGTTGACTTTTACAAGCCATAATTCAGTTAGTACTTTTGGGACCATTTTGCTCTAACTTTGAATGTATGTTGTTGTTTCTTTACTTTTAGATATCCATAAAATGTTACAGAATTAATGATTATTCATTGTTATATTTCTAATGGAATATAATTATAATTTATGCATGTTTATGATGAATTGCAGTGAAAGTCAGTGAAAAGGTAGATAATGAGTTTAATGCTTACTTATATGACATGGTAATAACTGTAGCATATTTGTATGTGTACATTTATGCCCAGAGAGAGAGAGAGAGCTAGTTAAATAACAGATCCTTGGGAAAATAACCTTTGTTTCTCTAAAGTATGTGTGTTGCATCCTACTTTCTCATTCCCAGTTAATAATAGAAAGATGTTAAATTGTATTAATATGTTGTCAAATTCATTGGAAATGTCTTATGTTGGAAATTATTCTAGAAATGATGTATAATTTATGGTATTTCATTCCTTGATTGGCAAACTGTATGAAATTCCTTGTCTCTAAAATTAATGTTGTGTTCTAAGCACATTTTCATTCTATTTTTAGCTGTATTGGCTATAGACCAGAAGAGCTAATGGGATAATCTGTTGTCCAACATCTTTCACTGGGCTGTCAATTAGCACAAATTTGTTATTGCTACTCCTACCAAACTAGAGGGACTGTTGCCATGAAACTTTACATACACATGTTGGCATATTAGAATTTTACTACTAATTTGTATGCATTGTTAGCCATAGGAAAATGACTGTTTCCTTTAACTGTTGTTGTCTGACATGATGCAATGCTTGTTGATAACCATATTCAACCATCATATTCACTTCATTCTCAGGCTGGGGGAGCATGTGATCTTGGGCACTCACCTCTACAGATCACTGATGTCTCATCTCAGTTCTCATGGGTTAGTCTTACCTCAGTGAATGTGGGTATGTGAGAAAGCTTGCCAATACCTTCCCAAGTGTAGTGGTTCCTCCCGTTGTTTTCCCAGGTTCTTCCTCCTCCAAATATAATGGCCACCTTGTATAGCCTATCATGTGCTGAAAAATGGCATCAAACCAACAAATTGTCATCGTACAGCATGCACTCAGCTGTGAATGACAAAGACCCAAACCCTCTCTGGAATATTGCACCAGAAGTTGAGTGTCTGCTTCGTCTCTCACACGACTCCATACAAGGATGGTAAAATGTTGCATTAATTGCTGTTTCCAATAAAAAGTTTGCTCTTTCAGAATTTATTAAGACATACTTTCTACAGTCATTCAAACAAATTTTTATTGTCAGCTCAAATGAGTACCATTATACAATCACTAAGTAGATGCTAATGCACGATGGGTCTCAATTGGGCAGTGAAACTGTACATGTTGACATGCAGTGTAACGCAATCTAGTCATCACATTGATGTACTTTATGATACCTTATGAAAGTAATAGAGTCAATGATTGCAGCATAGAGCATCATGCATCAATGAACGAAACATGGTGTCTCCCTCTTGTGATTGTGTCTTCACATGATCATGCTTCAGACATGCTTCATGTCTTCCTCACATGATTGTGGTTCTTTGTCTTGTACGATTCAGTATAATAAACAATTTATTGCCCTTGTTGGGGGAAGATATAAAGATTTGTTCACCTGTGACAAGTCATGTTCCACTTGGACTTTTCCCTTGTGGGACATGGCTTGAATTGGTAAATAACTCTTCATTTCCCCTAACCACACAAGGTCAATAAATGTGCAAGGGAACTTCATCTGATCAACCAATCAAATCACTTTTACTAAGTTTGTGAAAGCCTCGTTCTGACATTACAAAGACAACTCCTTTTTTTTACCAAACTTTTGTTTGATGGATATCTCACAAAGTCACACATGAGTTCTTGTTGAACAAAGTTGCTTCTTTGGTGCAATGTTGAAATGAAAATTTGAACAAAGTGTTCTTTCAGACTTTTTTTTATTAATGTCCTTAATTTGTACATGTTCAGTCTTCTTGACCATATACAGAAGAAAATCTTGGATAGGGTCTGAACCTATGATTGTAATATTGCTCGTCTTTTTCTCTAGTTGCCAGTAATCTGCAGGTTTCTTTTGCATGCTTGATTTCATGGCATGTGTTGGAAAACCATTTTCATAATCAGTCATTACTTGTTGCCATGTCTGTGAAAGCTGTCTTTGTTAATCTATTGTGTTAAAGATTTATGACATGTATCATTGTTAAGGTGTTGTGCTAGAGATTTTAAAAATCGCATTCCTTTTACATCACTTGCATAATTTAGTTGAAACATATGGTAAAATATTACTATCAGTTAAACACAGTAGGAGTTCCTGATTTATTTACGTTGTATTAACGCCATTGACAAGTGAGATACCCTGTTCTGCAAAACACTCATTCTTTGATCACTTGTAGTTCTGGATACATGGATGGTTGAATGGATGGATGGTTGGATGACTTAAATTAATAGATGGATGAATTGACTGTGGTTTAGATTCTATAATAAATTACTGAAATGAAAGGGATATTGAAGATGATGCATCTCTCATTGATGCAGTTATATGCCAGAATTATTTTCATTTATGTTGAGCATTTCAGTTTGAATTATCAGTTACACATATATATCTTAATTGATTAATTGTTATAATTACATTAATAAAATATAAAAAAGATGACTTTCTTGTTGATTCCTTCAATAATCCTTTCCTTTTTTGTCTTTATTGCTATTCCTGTAGCTATGAAAACAAAGTCGGCTATAATACAAAACATTCAGTTTACATCATGCTGAAAACTATTGTTGTTTCACTTGCTTGAGTATGATGACGGATTGGTATCGTTTTTCACGTGGCAGTGGTGCCATCGACATATAGTTTGTGTTCAGCGTTATGCAGGTCAGATACTAGGCCGATAAATCATCCCCTCACCCGTGATGATATTGACCGGCGGTTTAGGGGCTGATATCGCCTATTTATTAAAACCTGCAAAAATCGGCATCTAATTTTGTCTGCATACATCGGTGTACATTTTATACACTTACCGGTATTTCTCGCGGCTGTGGAGCAACCGTCGGCTGAGAGGTTCTTTTGGTGAGATGTACATTATATTTCCGGAGCAAATCCTATGCTTGATGACTTGTAAATCCACGTAGAATAACATAACCCTCTGTCCTGTGGCCATTTTGAATTTCGCGATAGGTATGCTTTTGCCAAATACCGGTAAGTGTCTAAACTGTACGCAGGTATGTTCCGAAATGATCTCCAGGCAGCAACGTTGCCCATTGTAATGAACAGATGACATCAGACCCACATATCGTCTATCAGTATCAACACAGACTTGGGGCGTTGACTTATCGGACTAGTTAGATACAAGAGTGGGGAAGGGGTGGATATAGCAACATATGGACACTGGGTTCTGCGGAGCACTTTTTCATTTAGAGACATCTGAATCTAATGTGTGTACCTTGTAGAGAGGAACTCACCAGATGTAAAAACTTTTACTGTGCAAAAAGTAGGAATTGAAAGAAATTCATTCTACCATGGATTACGCTATATAGAAATTTAAACCAAATGTGTTAACATTCGCTTTTTTTATTTTATTTTTTGTGGCTATTTGTTTGCCCAAAAATGTTTCAACCTAATTTTATGACTGAAAAAGCTCTGTCTATTACTCCTACATGCTTAAAGGCAACTTCCACCTGAGTGTGTTTCTTGCAGTGAACCATTCACTGTTAAGCACTTCATGATAGATTGTTTCGATCTCCAACCTGCGCGCGATTGTCACTACAGTGTTCATCACATGAAGGAACTTTTTGATACAATAAACGTCTCCTGAATTTTAAAATTCCTGAAAGAAGTTAACATTTATTCTAAGATTTAACTTATGTTATCACTTTGAGTATTTTTATGTAAGGTATATACCGTCGTTCATACTAAGTACCTTTTCATCTAAATATACATTGACACCATTTACATTCCCCTTTGATCGGGAAGCTTTTAATATTGCTCTCACCGTCAAATCATTTTGCTTTTCACTGTTTCATTTTATTATCGCTGGTCGATAACAAGTCTTTTATAAACTGTAAATAATCTTACGCATAACCTTTTCTATTGCGCTAAATAGCCTTACAGTGCTGATGCGCAGTAAAACTACAATCAGTCAATCAACACACAGTAATTTAGCATGTATGATCCAGTATGAAAGAAAATATTTTTCAGTATCGAAAATATCAGCTCTATACCAACCAGAAAATATTTTTTTTTTAAAATGGCGACATGAATACAGTTCAAAACAAGTTTAAAGATTTCAAAATGCTGGTTGTAGAGTTTTGCAACAGATGAATTATGAATTCAGTCATCATACAAAATGCTAATTCACTTTTCGAAACTTCCAATGATCAGAAGAAAAAAAATACCAAAGGTGGGGGAGTGGGTAAACAAACCCAAGTGAAACTCACACTTCGTATTGATGATCAATATTTTGCATGAATTTTATTTAATGGTTATATTACAATAACAAATTAAATAAAAATAAATCACTCTTATGCTACATTTACAACTCGTTACTTTTTCTTGGCTGCTACAATTTCTGATTACTACATTGTTCTTGCCAACTATTTTCCCTGTCACATCGTTTTTAATCTACTACATATTCATGGCCACTGCAATATCTGTTCCACTGCATTTTCAGTTCAATACGTTTTCTTATGGACTACATTTTCTTACCACAACATTTTTTGTTGTCCACGACGTTGCACCACATATTAAACTTTCTACATTGTGTTGTCTGCTACATTTTACAGCTGCTACAGTTGTCTTGTCCACTACGTATTCTTGTGGCTTCATTTTCCTGTCCACTACATTTTCCTATCCGCTACACATTTTTTCTTCTCCAATACATTTATTGGTCCACTACATTTTCATCGTACTAGAGTTTCTTTTCTACAGCTTTAATCACAGATATTTGTTGCCCCCTGCTTTTTTCTTGTACATTACATTTTCTGGTCACTATATTTTATCTATATTTTCTAGAATTACATTTTCTTTACCAAAAATGTTTTATTTTACCCTTTGTATTCGTCCCCAAGTACTTTCCGGTATCAACCACATTTTTTTGTCCACAATAATTTTCAACTCGCTACATTTGCTTTTGTAGTAACAAAATTTTCTTATGTACGATATTTTATCATTGACAACAATTTTCTTGGCTACTACATTTAAATTTATTGGTTCAATACATTTTCCTTGCCCAAGACATTTTGCTTGCCCACTACATTTTTCCATGCCCACAACATTTTCCTTGCCCATCATGTGCTGACTCAATATATTTTTAACTCGTTTCCTATCTTTTTCATTTTCAAATCAGTTTAATTTTGCACGCACTTTATTTATTGGTCTATACATTTTCTATGCACAATATTTTCGTTGTTACATGATATCATCTGCTATGTAGTCACCACCTTTGTCTTTTGCACTATATTTACTGATGATTAATATATTTTCAGTTCACTACATTTCTTTTCTACAATATTTTCTAATTGCAACATTTCTTAAAGTTATTTTGTCCTCTATATTTATTGTTCAAATCATTGTATTTTCTTTTCTGCTACATTTATCGGTCACTACAATTTTCTTGCCCTCTCCATTTTCTCCTCCATTACATTTAGTGTCTGCTTTATTTCCTAGTTACTATGTTTTTCTTTCCCACTACACTTTCTAATAACTACTTTTCTTGGTTCTTTTCACCGCTTCGGTGGCCTAGTGGTTAGAACGTCCGCCTTGGATGCGGGAGGTCGCGGGATCGAATCCCGGCTGAACCATACTAAAGACTTAAAAAAAATGTTACTAAGAGCCGCCTTGCTAGGCGCTCAGCATTAATAGGTTAGTGTTACGACTGGTCGGCCTGGTGTCAGGATAATGTGTCTGGGGGGGACATCATGCTATATGTCTGCGGCACGATGAGCCAGTTCTACACATCACTATAAACTGCCACATTCCAGATATCGTAGCGATATATATATATATATATATATATATATATATATATATATATATATATATTGTTGGTTCTCTTAATTATCTAATCACACCATTTTTCTTATCTACTACATTTTATTATCCTCCACATTCCGATTCATATTTATCAGACATTACATTTTCAAATAGCCATAATTTTGTTTCTGCTACATTTTCCAGACAACGCTTCATCTTTTCTTGCCCACTGCATTCATTCGTCAACTTCAGTTTCAGATTACTACACTTTCTTGTCCGTTTTGATTTCTAATAACTACAATTTTCTCGCCTAATTTTCCAGTCACTATATATATTTATATTAGGATAGAATTTTTGAGTAAAAATAATAACATTGAAATTTTCTCTAAATTGTATTAAAACTAATTTTTTATTGGATTAATTTTTCATTAAATTATATTGAAAATAATTTCCACTAAAAAAATATGGAAATTAACTTTATTTGCCTTCTATAACTATATTCTATTTTGCCTCCTATAACTATATTCTATTTTGATAAAGATTGCTCCCTTTACAAACAAGTACAAATATTCTCTCCCGTATTATACATGCGTATGCTAACTCAGCAGAAACAACACTCAGTGGTAAAAATTCTTAACGTTCTTTCTGACTTAGTAAGTTAGGGTTCAACCGTTTTCCTGAGACGAATAAAATGCTGATTAGGCGGATTATGACGCAATGAACACATTCGCTTCTGTCAGGATAGACTGGAGCTTCTTTCTGGTTTGGGACAAATACACGCGGTGCCGACATAATACTGGCATGATACACTTGGTACTCAAATCTTTACCAAATATGGCCAGGGGTATCTTGAACCAGTATAAATAATGCGCCGAGCCGCTTGTATCTTCAGTTCGTTAGTCCCAGGATCAGAGAGATTTGTCTATCTTCTTACAGGTAAGAATCGTTTGTGTTCGTAAATTTCTTAATGAATAAGTACCTTTAAAAGTTAAAGATTTCTGTGGTAACTTTCGTAGTTTGCAATATTCTTGTGAGTTCTCTTTTTATTTTAATATTATAATGTAATGGAATATTTAATTGTTTTTAAGAATTTATATTCATTGGTATTTGTGATAATTATTATGGTGAAAAGATGAATTCGCTACCAACCTCATGTCTGAGATTTAGTTTGGGAATAAAATATTCTTTAAGTAATAAAGAATAAGATTTAGTAATCTATTTCAAATCAGTATTTTAATTTACATTTAGCAAAAATGATTGTTGCATTAATCGCAACTAATGAATTTTATGCTCTTTAAATTCAATCGATATCTAATTATTTGTATTATATTCTAAAAATGCAGAAATTACACAAACGTATGAAGTTGGTAAGATCGAAGGAAAAGTATTCAATATGTATTTTATGTATTTTTCAATATAAAGGTTTTATAAGTTGTATCTCTAGAATGTAGCATTATATATCTATCTATATTAATTATATCAATAAAGTTCGTTAGTCCCAGAATTAGAGACTCCGTCTATCTTCTTCCAGGATTCCGTGTATCTCTTGCACTGCCAAACTTTCCCCAAGATGTAGCCGTATCTACACCGTTATGCGTGACACCTATTTATCTTTAAGAGAGCCGAACTTTCTTATCTTTCTCTCTCTCTAATCATGGGCCAAGGCATCTCTTAAAGATTCTAGTATTTCCTTCTCATAACAGGGAATGAGAAGAAGGTTATGAACAACAAACTTTTCATAACAATAT
>JAECUM010047689.1:0-25878 GCA_016617855.1 Megalonaias nervosa
GATAAAGATCTGATTCTAAAAGCATTATTATAAATAAATCGAGAGAAAACATGATTTTTGATTTTATATTGTACAGAAAAACGAAATCCTAATGTTTGCCTGAATTACGACCACACAATTATCTTTGACAGAAGATCGGCCGTTGCCAAGGATAGTGGCTGAATGACGGCATTACTGCGGAGAAATAATCAATATTCTGTATTACACACCTGGACTTACTATAGTAAATATATTTTTTAAGTAGGACGAATTGCTAGTTATTTCGGTAAAAACAGAAATGATACCAGGATTTGTAGGTCTTAAAATACTATCAGATTTACAAATCTATTATATTTCATTAACAAAAAAAATACGAAACAGCATATATGCTATGTTTGATCGGAACAGAATTATCTCCCTTTAAAAACAGATATGGTACACAGAGTTATATTTCTTGACCAACACACAATGTCTCGACGTTTGCTATTAAGTAAAATATGCTATCGTGATTATATAACGAGAATTTAATTCTACCAGATACTTTACGACGACATTCAAATAGTTCTTTCATCGCTATCTTACTGAGAAGATACAAACTGCCTTTTGCAAAAACCTTCGACCTATCTAGGTCTATATTAATTTTTTGTATATTGATTTTGGCTTATTGGATTATGAAAATTGTCATATTTTAATGCAAGCACGTATCGTAAACTTTCGAGATCACTAAGGTATTTGCTGTCATCTGATTTGATAAGGGAGAGTTTGATTCTGTCAAATTTACTAAACAAATACCTGAAATTTCATCGTTAAATTCAAATGATAATTGCTGGTTATTAACCATTATTTTTTGTATTTTGCTATTAATTCCATCTGCTAATGTTAAATTTTCAAACATTATTTCTAATGTTTAGACAAAATTACTTGTATAATGTCCAAACGTTCGTGTGGTAATTCCGTCACTACAATATCTTTTATCATCAAAATTACTTAGTCCCCGTTTTATGATCGTATCAGTTTCAAGTTTATGATTATTTGTTCTGATAACATTTGTTTTGATAAAACTGACGCTATTGTTTAGCGCTGCTTTAAAATCGTCAAAATTCATCATCTTTTTCACATATCCTCGAGGAATACCTTTTGCTTTTTTGTAAGTTTATTGTCATCTAATATGACAGCATACATTTTGCTCTTTAGTCCAACAAATTCCCTAACTGGCATAAACATAAATTCATCTCTCATTTTTCCAATAACTTTTTTATTCGAATTATCTTGAAATCCACTACATGCTGGATAATCTGATAAATCGAACAGATTTTTATTATTGTAAATATCCATATAGACATCTTCACATTTTATATTATAAACTAGCGAATCTGTATCAGTAAATAGCAACTCTGAATCTGGCCACTGCTTTTTGGTAAAATTATAGTGAAAACCGTACATCAACCACTTCGATATATCAAGTACAGCTGCACCAACATAAATCGGTTTATTTAACTTTACATTTGTCTTTCGTCGTTGTATTGCAAGAAGATTTTCCTTAAATATTTTCATGCTAACAAAACCATCATCATTAACTAATTTATTTCTGCGACTTATATCATTAACAATTTCTATCGAGACTCGCTTGTGAATATTTTCCATCGCCTTACCGAACACCGAGTTGTTCATTAACTTGAAAAAGTTTTTCTCAAAGTTGGTCTTAGCCACAGCACGACGTTTCGTATTTAGATCAATCTAATTTGCCATCCACTTCGATTGATTAAACTTTAGCACGCGATGGACCTTCCTCAGAATTAGTCCAGCATCTACTGCTTGTTTTAAATTTTTGAAATGCATAAATTAATTTCTTTTATCTAACAAATTTGGAACTAACTTATTAACAATCAAATTTTTTGCTGTTGTCGTTGTTCATTGTTCAGGCGATAATAAACAATAATTAATCATCATTGACTCTGACGGATAATCGTTCTGTAGATCATGTAGCGAACTAGGATAATCTAGGTCAACTTCAACAAAATATGAAATATCGGAAAAATCGATATTAATTTTTCTAGGTAAATCTTGTTCAGTTTCTTTAAGAAATTGATCTGGAGTTATCCAATGAAATCCACTACACGGCATTGGTTCTGACATCGCATAACCATACAAATTATTGGTATCAAGATAAATTATGTAACTCGACGGGAGATGTTATCATAATTTTTTAAGTACTTGTTATTAGCAGCTGCATATTTTTTTGTTATAGCGCTAATTCCGCCTCTGATACCTTTTTCAATAAAGTCAAACATATCGACATCTGTTAAGAGATCTAGTTCTATTTTACTCGTTTTTAGTAGAGCGTCCCAAGACAATCCTGGACAGGAATAATACCAACAGGGGTCTAATCCATAATTGTTGTAGCTTACTTGACGAAAACTTTCAAAAACATCTGCTAGCAATATTACATCTGTTTTCAAATATAGATCATGATAATCACCAAATGTTTTACAACTAAATTTATTCCAAATATCTTGTGCATATTTGTATTCGTCATCTGTTATATTTTGAGTTGCGAGTAAATTTTATCTTTGCCGGGCAGAGAAGTTTCATTAAATCTGCTCCAATCGTCGAGATACTCGTAAGGAAAGATACCTTTTTTTGTCAGATCGACATAGTTTTCACCGAAGCAGTCTTTTAGGTTAGCGAAACTACTGCAACCTTTAACAAGCTCATCTAATGATGCTGCCATAAATTGCAGACTGTCAATAAAACATAATTTACCGAGCGTCACCGACATATACTTTTCAAAATTATTTGGAATACATTTTATTACGGTATTTAATTTTAGTTTAGCTTTAATATTTTCATCATCGAAAGCTTCTACAATGATATGACTGTCATAGCCACGAAAGTTATGTAAAACTACGGGAATAAAATCTGGAGCATGAACTTTTAAATTACAACTGTTATGAGCTGGTCCACGATATTGGCCGGTCAAATGACAATGATCTTGCACCTTATCACGGGCTCCGTTAGAATCCACCAACAACTTTTCACAAATATGACAATTAACTGCCTTATCGAAATCGAGTTGCTGATTAGACGTTATTTTCATCGGAGCTGTTTTAAATAATCTGTTAGAAATTTTATTAACTTCGTCTATTAAATTTTTTAATAGCCATACGGCAGGATTTTGACCTCTATATAACTTTATCGGAGTTGAAAATTTATCGCTAGCGCAACAAACTACTTTATAAGCTACTCCGCAAGGAATATGTTGTTGTATTTTTCTAGTACTGGATTTATTCGGATTATTTTCTGCTCCAACCACAGGAACGGGTAGACACTCGAAATCAGCGTAAATAACAAAAGGAATATTTAGTTTATGATTATATTTTTTAAATTTTAATATTTTTTTTTCGCTAGGCATACTTATTCTTTGAGCATTGACACAGTATTTGAGATGCTCCTGCAGTGTTCCATCGCTAGAAAAACTGTGCAAACATCTATAGCAGAAATATTTTTTATTTTTATTTTTACTGTACTGTTTGCCAACTAGTCCGTTAAAGTTTTTGTCCAACAATAATGTCCTCGATAAAATAATAAATTTATGGTATTTTGCGTAGCATTTTCTGAGATATATCTCGGGTAAACGTTTTCTCGCTCATCTAGTCCGAAAACATTTGCTGAGATACTGTTTTGTTTTTCAAACTTTGGTATATAATTTTCTGCTACTGGAAAAGTTATTCCTAAATAATTTAGTTCTTCTTTGTACAGAAAATACTTGTTAACGCGATCAGCATTTTTTTCTTTTGGAAATATCGCAGAAAGAATAGACCATTGAAAACATTTGTCATCATCGTTTTTGACGTTAATACAGCATTTTCTGTATTAATTTTTTGAGGGAGATCGACGAAGCCAGCGCTATTAGCGCCGCTGCCGTGAAGTACGTTATATTTTGCTGTGAGAAATGAAACTTCTTTTATCATTTCAAATTTCCAACCTGATCCTGATGAAGTAAATTCTTCTAATGTTTTGTTTATTTCTTGATGTATTTCATCGGCGACCATGGCAATGTTTGTTCCAGTCAATATTTTTCTCGATTTTGCTGTTAAATATGGTTCTGAAATTTCTCTGTCAAAACTTTTTGTTTCAAAAATTATATCAAGTATATCTTCAACTGCGTGTAACTTTGATAAAATCGTATGATATTGGACTATAAGTTTGATACTTTTATGAGCCGCAAGTTCTTGAGCAATAACTGGTTGTAAAAGATAAAATAAATTTCTGGAGCTAAAATTTGCTAAAATTTTTTGATCATCAAGTTTGTAATTGTTATCGTAACCAGAAAATTCTGAAGCAATTTTTTCAGATTTGATAATGTTCTTTTAGCAATATCTCGCAATTTTAACATTATATATAGTAATATTTTATATTCAATTGAATTTTTCTAAGATTCCTAATTAGAGGTATGACAAACCTTATAGTATAATGACAGAAATTTTGAGATATATACCACTGGCGGCGGAAGAGCAAGAAACTTATCATGTACATATGAAATACAATTTATACGCTGCAAATGCACTTGGTTCTGATTTTAATATAGAATCTAAAAAATCTGTTGGTACATCAACACCAGCTGGTATGTTGATTTCAGTAAAAGGCGATAATGCAGAAAGAATTAAAATGTTTAGAAAAGATTTTATTTATACTTTGTTTTGCGGTGATATTCCAGAAGGACAACGAGTATACAGAGCAAATGGCGCAGTTGCTTATGATAATATTGAAAATTTATCATTACAAAATGAATTTCAATCTCATCCAGTATTTGACTTATATGAGGCAAATGACAAGGGAATTATTCGACATATAAGAACAAAAAAAGTTGTTGGAAGTTTAAAAAGAAATGGATATCTTGGTGTTAATGTGCGTGGGAAAAAAAAAACTAATTTTGTTCATTATCAATTTCATCGTTTTGTGTTTGAAACTTTTAACGGACTAATACCTAATGGTTTAGTTGCTGATCATAAAAATGGTATTAAAAGAGATAATCATTTGGAAAACCTAGATTTAGTTACACCAAAAGAAAACACACGACGTGGAACCGGTTCTGATGGTTCTAATTTTAAAAATCCAGCGAGACAAATAATTTCAATAAATCTCGAAACTGGAGAAGAAATGAAATTTAAATCAATAGCGGGAAAATATCATAAAATTAATACGCGTGCAGTAAAATTTGTAGCTGATAATGTAACAAAATCAGCAACGTCAATGTTGACATTTGATAGATTTAGTTTTAAATACGATAACATGATATTTTCTATATCATTTCGAGTGAGACAATTATGACTAAGTTCCCTTACATCGTCGCGATTAAATTGTAACATCATTTTATTTGTATCGAGTTTTATTTTATCTGCTGCTGTTAATAAAAATTTGTCAGAATCGCCTAATGTTATCATAACATCAACAAAATAAAAATTATGTCCCAATAAACAAATTCGAATTGCCTCAGCTAATTCGTTATGATTTAATATAATAACTTTTTGATGATATTTTATTTCTCCGAACATCTTATTATTTATTAACTAGACAAAAGGTTATTATAATAATGAACTTAATTGAGAGACTGGCTAAACTAAATTCGGGAGATTTTGTTTCAGTTTCAAATTTTACATCAGAAAATATTACTAATGACAGATTTGCTAGTCATAATGAAAAAGATATTTTGCATAACTATGACGACGACAAAGATGATGTTGTTGTTAGTAAAAAATATCTAAGCAGACCAACAACTGGCAATATGATGTTAAGTACCATATTTGCTAAAAAAATAATAAAATTTAATTTTACTGTTGCCGAGCATCAAATATTTTGGCAGCTTATAAAGCCCTTTTAAACGTAAAAATAGCTGGACAACAAAGAAATATAAAATACGATTTTATTTTCGTTAAAATATTTAATTTAATGCCAATGGACGGTGCAAGAAAATTATATTTAATTTCTTTATGTAAACCAGTAAAATGTAAATCAGTATAATAAAATACGAAGAAATTTATAATAATATTATTCAGTCGATGAAATCACAGTCAATGAGATCGACCTAGTTGGTACCCAACTATTAAATTTATCGCCATATCCACGCCATTTGACTAAACTTTTGTTGCCGCACTTTTTAATAACTTTTTCAATAACAAATATATCTTGTTCTGTTTTCTGAAGTTCTTGCTCGTACAAACGGCCTGTTATAGGCTCACCTAATAAATCTTTTAACGAGTATGTAACTGGTATTGTTAAAAGTACTTTATCAACAACAAATACTTCTTCACTCCAGTTATGAGTATACCCTTTCTCAAATGTTTTTTTCGTCAAAGAAATTCTAACATTATCACCAACTTTAAATTTGTGTCGTCGGTACATGTTTTCGTTTGCTAACATTGGATTTGCAATCGCGTCGTTTGGCGACATTTTACTTTTGCCTAGCGAAATGGATCTGTGTTTCGTGTTATTATCCTCGTCAACAATGTTTTGTAAATTGTCAATATATTTACTCGTATTTTTAGCTGTCGAATATGTGTGGATTTTTTCGTTGAGCGTGCGATTAAATCGCTCGACGATGACGCTTTTTCCCTCATTTCCTGTAACATATTTTATAATGTTATTTTGCTCCAAAAACTGTTCAAATTTTGTATTGAAAATCTCCGCTCCATGATCAGTCCAGATTCTATTTGGTTTTCTTTCTGTGTTATCAATAATTTGTTTTAACGCATCAGTCAGCGATGTCCCTGTTTTATCCGAAACGGGTATACTAAACGCGTATTTGCTAAAAACATCTACAAGATTAAAAAGATATCTCTTTGGAGCGCCATCAGCGCCAACGTTATATTGGGCTAGATTTGAAACATCAATTAAGTCTATCGTCCAGATACCATCAACGGCATTTGCGACAACTTTACGTCGAGGAAACTCTTTTTTTTTAGGTCTGTGTAGCTGAGACGCTAGCCTCTCCAAGGCAAGATCATCATATAATTCTTTTTTACCGAGTCTAGACTCTCCGAGTCCGAGTCTATATTTTGCTCCAATAAAACCCTGGACCAACCTTCGGTCAACACGTTCTCGCATATGTACAGGTTTCATATCACGAAGTTCGTCTAACATTAGTTTATCGCAGCGATATTTATTTTGTTCGCTTTCTGGAAGAACAATATCTCTGTAGCAGATATCATGGCGCATTGCTATTGCGTCAACTTGATTGTAAGGCTCTTGTCCTGGCAGTGGAATATCGTTTTCGTCAAGTTGCTTATCAAGAGGATTATAAGGTCCAGTATATTTATGACCTGGCAATGTCCAACCGCCTTTTGGTTTCGGTAATTTTCCAATAAATTTATGTATATCTATACCTGTTCCAATTATTTCTCTGTTTTTGCACTTCTGACAATATGTAACAATTTTATTTTCCTCGAGACATAAATCTCTATCACAATCGCAATCGCATGTCCTTATTTATTTAGTCGTCTACTAAAATAATTTCTGGATAACCCGCTCCGGACAACTTTGTTTTTGGTAAAAACATATTTTTCTTTCTTCAACAGATTGTACAAATACTTTTCAGCATTATTCTATTATTTTTTTTTGTTTTTCTGTTTTTTCGTCTTTATTTTCTGTTTTAGTTTTACATTTGAGACAATATGTTGACATTGTATAACAGTGAGTTTAGATAAAATTTAATGCAATCTCACCATTAGCGTGAGAAGGTTGTTTGTCCAGTTGCAAAATAAACTTTAAAAAATATAGATTTTCGGTCATCTGTTTAATGAACTTTACGCAATAATATCCACAAGCGGAAGTTCCAACTGGTTGAATTTGATTAGACGAATAGTTTATTATTTTTGCAAGAGACTTCGTCTCTAGAGATTTTGTCTCTGGAGACTTCGTATCTTGCATTCTACTCATATATTTTTTTACTGCGTCATTTGGTGGAATTCCGAACGAGTCAAAATAACTGTTATCATAAACAGCTACCCAATGTGTGCCAGATCCGTCATTAAAATCTTGTATATTTATAACACACGAACCTGGAGACGCTAGCGTCTCTGACGGTGGAATCGCCGTAAGTTCATCTTTAGAATAAACTCCACTGAAATTTTTTACTTTTTTTAGTTCATCAAGTATATCAAAATTACTTAACGCAGACTTTATCTCCTTGTTCCTGGCAACATTAGTCCTCGTCCTACTCCTAACAGATTTGGCAATAGACTTCCCGCCAATCCTGCTAGTAACGGGGCTATTGGAATAAATCCCACTTTTCGCCTCTGTCGTGTCTTTTTTTTTCGTCGTTGTCTTTCTTTTCGTCGTTGTCTTTCTTTTCGTCGTTGTCTTTCTTTTAGGCATTATATTTATCAATCACATAAAATTATTACCATCGATATTCATACGAAAATTTTCTTTATACCACTACCTTCAACTGCCTTTTTCGTTGCGCCAGATACTGCTCCAGACGCTGCTGCTAATCCTAATGTACCTAACACTGGCAAAATTTTAGGTATTAACGTTCTGGCCATTACAGATAATGCCGGACCAAGGAAACCACCTTGTTTTGCCATTGCAGTTATTTGTGCAGCACTTAAATTTAAAACAAAAGATTTTTTGCGATCGTATTTATTTACTTGTTTTTTGGTTAATATTAACTTTGTTAAAGTACCTAAGGTGTTAGGGTTGACCTTTAATGATATTTGTCTTTTCTTTGCAACAGCAGCTGCTAATTTTTTTAACTTGACCATCAGTTAAATATATTTCTTTTACAATATATTTTGTCATTTTATATAACGATTACAGATTAAACTTGGACTGACATTTTATCTCCAACAGAGTCAATTGTAACAAATCCATCGCTTATTACTAACGCATATACATTAAATGGTGCAGCTGGAGCTGCTCCTAGTGTCCAAGTAATTTCAATATCAGCTGTGCTGTCTACAGCTCGCTCGCTATGTTTACTGACATCAAAATAAAATATCGGATAAAGTGTACGAAATTCCTCTACTGATATCTGAGATCTATCTCCAACATCTTGGTATTTTTGCAGTGCGTCGAGCAAACACATCTACGGTCTAGTAATATTTTTATTAGCGTCATCTGTAAAATTGCATTTTATCGCTCGTTCTGGATATTGCTTTGAATTTATTCTAGCATATATTCGTCTAACATCAGCGCTATCAAATATCGCATTATTTTGTTGTTGGTTATTATTTCGAGCTTGTCTCTGAAATACAACAAATAATTGCCGTGGTTTTTGTTCACTTGATGTTGTTGTAACTCGCCATGTGTAGTCGGTGGTATTCGGAACTGCTGTTTGATATATTCTATGTTGCTGAAAATAAATTCTGTTTCTGTGTTTTTCCAGCATATCATTTAATTTACCATTTTAGTGGTAGACGGAGTTATTCTTGGCATCCTCAGTGCAAGTTTGTTTATAACAAATTGTACATCAGCCCCACCTGACCTAAACAGGCAGTCGTTTTGATCTGATCGATATAAAATAAGCGCATGTTTAACTCCACGAAATACTTTATTATAGTCCCTGCAAAAGCCAAATATTGTACTTAGTGGCAGCATCATTGTAATTTGATGTGATTCTGCTGTAAGTGCCTTTCTCTTAGCATAACCCTCATTGCAAAATGCACTTTTAAAACCTATTATATTTCCGTTAAC
This sequence comes from Megalonaias nervosa, assembly GCA_016617855.1. Lineage (NCBI taxonomy): Eukaryota > Metazoa > Mollusca > Bivalvia > Unionida > Unionidae > Megalonaias > Megalonaias nervosa. The sequence continues at coordinate 9,673 of JAECUM010047689.1, forward strand.
TAGAGCTAACATTGCAGTTCCATCAGCTGCTGCATCTGGTCGTGCTATACCAAGATTATCACAAGCAGCGTTAAGTAAAACTCTTGTAGCGTTTACACCAGCGTCTGCAGCTGGTGCGGCTATACCCAGCGCAGGAGCTTAAACAATAAGAAAATCTCTCACATTTGCAGCACTTGCAGCAGCATCAACTCCAGCTGCAACTGCTACTCTTGAAATAAATTCTACATATGCCGTATTTCCAATTCCATTATCTTTAAACCACATCATATTAGTTGCAGTTGATTTGGAGTAATCATCAGAAAATGAAATAATATTTAAGATTGTACTTGCAACTTGTAAGTGATTTGAAATACCTTCGACAGATTGGTTGGCCATCTGATATTTAGCACTTTTAAATAAACACCAACCGTCATTTATAAGAGCTACTCGTGCGTTAGCTGCAATTGCGACAGGTGGAACAGCTAATGTCATAATCTGGCCACGAACTTCCAACATTGCTTTATGAGGAAGTAAAAATACATCCTCGTCTCGAGTATTAAATGTTCTGACGCCAGCCTTATTAGGTTCGTTAGAATGTTCATCAAGATGTTCAACGTATTCAAATTCTGTTACTGTGTCGTCTGTGTCATAAGTTTCTGCTAAATCGAGATAATTTTTTACAGACATTTTTTTATTTATTAGGTTATACAAAAATATTTCGGTGTTGTTACTTTAGATATTAATTTTTGTATAATTTGTTCTCATCGTGGTGATAAAAGTTTTTTTTTTTTGTCGTTGTTATCATTGCGCGTTGAGTTTCTTTTGTTGGTGCGATTTCTGAAATAGCTTGTTTGATTGTCGGTATACCACGTTGTGGATCGCCTTTTATTTTATCAGCTATTTTTTGCCCCACGGCAGTTCCAGCAGCAGATGCAGCTCCAGTTGCAAAAGCTTTTGATGCGTCAAGTGCAATTGGTGCAACTTTATGAGCTATTCCTGGAGCATTTTCTATAATTTTAGCAAATATATTTCCCCAAAATCCTCCTACTATTTTTCTTCGATAAACTTTTTTTCTCTGTTTCATTATATCTGAGGTTGCATAATTTTACTTCCAAATCTTTCGCATTACTAAACGATTTTTAGCTTTTCTTAGAAAATATGTTTACTGTTCTCGTAAGTGTAAATAATAAGTAACAATTTCATCATTAAGATCCAGTTGTCGTCCAGACTGATCTGTCAATTGCATATTTACTTCTGTTAATTGATTTTCAACTTTTAACGGATAATAAATAACCTGACTTGGACTAATTTGCATAAGAGATCCCGGCGGAACATCTGGTGAAAAACTGTATATCGTTTGTCCTTTACTACCTTTAGCTGAATAAGATCCAGATGCGATAGAGCAATTTACCAATATTGCGCTTACATCAGTTATATTTACTGGCAGTTCACCGTCATACGTTTCGGTTTTATTAAAAGGAGCAGTATAACTTTTATGAAGAAATCCTATCAATGGCGCGATACTTTTTGGATTGATAAAATCAACTGTTACACCAGGTTTTATTGTTATTCTAGCGCGTAACGTATTATAGTTTGGTGTCAGCTCAAAACTATCAGCTATACCTTCATCTTGTGATATTAGTTCTTCTGTTGTTATAAATTCTTTTATTGTTTTATTTAGATCAGTTATGTTGTAGGCTCCTTGTGGAATTTTAATAAATTTCTGTGCTAAAAAATCTCGAATAGTATAAATAAATTCAGAATAATCATTTACTCCAGTTTTTACATTAGCCATAGCATTCCAACAAGTGCAGGAAATTAGTCCAATTTTATATTGTTTTTCACGATCTAGTTCTATAGGCGGAATATACTTTACAGAAAAATTTGCGCTATCTTTATCAGATTGGCTAGAGTCTACTAATAATGTTGCTGACATTTTTAATATAAAATTGTTATATTAAATCATTACACAAATTCATAAAATTAAATCGCGGCGATTATATCAAATCGTGATGTAAAGTTTTGTATTCGTCAGATGTTAATAAATTTTCTGATCTCAAATTATCAAGTATGTTGATAATTTCATTGTCAATTTCAGCACAAACATTTCCAGCTTCTTTTGATGATATCAATAGCATTAATCTGCCTATCATTTCAGTAACTGATGAAAATATTCTAACTCCAGTTCCAGTTTTTTCCTTTTCTGAAATTTTTCTTAAGCGATTTTTATCATAACCTTTAAATAATTTTTAAAAAGTTAAATTATTTTTTTCAGCATATTCTTTATCTCTAAATTTTGATGCAGTATTTTTTAAAATATTAGGAATAACAGCATCTCTAGCTTTTTCATAAAGTCCTTCAACATCTTTTATTTCAGCTGTATCAATTTCTTTATAAGCTCCTATATCTCTTCTTATAATATCTTCTAATTTTTAATGAGATTATCGTATTTATCTTTTTCCCAATTATACATATTATCAACGTCAGGAATGTCATTATCTTCCATAAAAGCAAAATATTCCGAATCCATTATTTCGTATTTTAATTGGTTTTTATATTTTTTGCGATAATTTTCATTCTCTTCCTCAACTGATTTTTGCAAATCTTCTTCAGTTATCATAGGAGCTTCATGTATATATGTTGATTCTTCTTGTCCTTTATCCAATAATTTTGCTTCTTTATCTAAACCACTACTATGATGACTACTGTATTGGTTATTTCTTTTATTATTAATAGCCTTAATATAAAGATCAGCGATAGTTCCATGTCGATATAATTTAATGTCATTATAGTAATATCTATTTTCTAAAACTACTTTGCTGAGATGCTCATCACCATCTTTTTTTATTTCTTTTAATTTTGCAATTTTTTTGTCAGCTTTAAATTCATCTTTTCCAACATGATGTATTCTCACACCACTAAATTCAATACATTTTTTATTAAAATCTTGATATTCGTTATCTCTTATTTCGCTATCTATATTTTCTAAATCATGGTCAAATCTTTTTTCTTCTATATTTTCTCTCTCTCTTTTAAGTTCTTCTTCTTGTTCTAACCTTCTCTCAATTGGTCTAACTACTGCTGCTTCTGCTAATCTTTGTTGAAGTTCCAGTGGATTGTTCAACAACCTTCTTAGTTCAGTTTGTCTTGCAAATGGATCAGCGATATTTGCTACAAGTGCCTCAGCTAATTTTAGTTTCTCCGCATCAGATCTAGTAATAATTCTTCTAGCAGTTGCTTCTTGTTGTTCTTTAACTAGTCCAAGTAAACCTTTTTCTTGTAGTTTTTAACTTCTTCTTCTGATAATGGTTTAGTTTCAGGTTGTTTTCCAAGTAAAGCTTCAGTAACTGGTCTAAGAACGACGGCTGTTGTTTCTGCTGCAACCACTTGGCCACGTCGTGCTTGCTGTACTTGCTGCTTAAATTTTGCTTGAGACTGCGCAAGTTGTTTTTAGATTTTCTATATGTTTTCTGTACTTTGCTTGTCTTTCCATTAATTATATGCTATTTTGTATAAAAATTACTGTAGATATTTTTCAATACAACATCGAAACATTTTATTCGTATCATTAGTTAGTTTATCAAACAAAAAAAAGTCATATTTATTTGCTGTTGATTGATGATATAATTCAATAAATTTATCTTTTGTTACATCTCCACATTGCTAATTCGCGATATTTCTAACGTCAACATTGTCAAGTCCTGAAAATAATATAAAACAACCAGTATTTCGCCTAATGAATCTGTCAAGATTATAAAAACCCTGGGTGAAATAAATAGAATTACATTTTTTATTTCGCGACAGTGAAAAATATGATCTTATTTTATTCATTGTTTAGCGGAATATCATCAAAAACAATTATCTTGTGTTCGGACGAATCAAGTTGATTAACTGGAACGAGTTCTTCTGGTTGTTTGATAATAAAAAATATCTTCGCCAGCCTCAAGATCATCACGAAGTTTGTTATTATAATTGTTAAGTAGCTCGTACTTATCTTGCTGCTGGTTAATCGTATAAATATAAACGCGATCGTAGTTAAAATTATCTCCTAGAAGTAAATTCATAAGCAAGTTTGTTTTTTCCCGATCCAGTTCTTCCAACAATAAGACAATGACAATCTGGAAGTTCATTGTTATGTTTATGTTTTACTAACCGCTCTGTATCAAAATTTAATATCGATGATTTTGCCATTATTGTCATACAATTTTATGCTATATAAAAAAATTGTCAGACGATAAATAAATAATGAGCTATTATACAAAATTTGGAACATTAGTAGGAGATTCATCAGCTGAAAGTGCAACAATAACAGACGGTAAGGTTGATTTATCAGGCTATCTAAAAAAATCCGGCGACACAATGACTGGAAACCTGTTTATGTCAAATCAATGAGTATTAGGTTTAGAAACAGATTATCCGCCATTGATAGTTGCTGATACACAAGCTGTTAGTTATGCACAACTAAGATCAGTTGACGACAGCAAGTTAGATAAATCTGGTGGAATTTTAAGCGGTAACTTAGATATGTCAGGAAAAAAAATTATAAATTTGGAGACCAGGAATCCACCAGCAAACTTAAATTAAACTCAAGCGGTAAGTTATTTGCAGTTAAGGTATGTTGATGATAATAAACTTGATAAAATAGGTGGGACAGTTACAGGTAATATCAATATGTCAGGAAAAAAAATTACATACCTTGGAGACCCAGCCACAGAATCAGACGCAGCAACAAAAAAAAAATACGTCGATGATCAAGAATCTAAGTATGTGTTACTCAACGGTGGTATAATGCGTGCATTTCTCAACATGAACAATAATGGTATTAATGATCTCAGAACACTAGAAACAAATTTTGACGCTGTAACAAAAAAATACGTCGACGATATTAATATTTTAATAAACGATGGAATTAACGCTATTAGAACTGATTTTTCTAATCACGTACAAACGTTTTTAAATTTTCGTAGAAATATAAACAAATCCATTAATACATTTTTGGAAATCCAGCGGTTGTAGATATTAAACTTGCTGAAATCAACATAAAACTAAACGATATTATTAACGGAATTCCTAATATCATTGAAAAAACGAATCTGATTAAAATTCCTCACAAGCAGATCATCAATGTGGTATACACAGTAGCATCAGGATCATCAACATGGACATCGAGCGATAACAGTCTCGAACATACCGCAGAAGTAACTGAGTTATACAGACTATCCATGTACGGTTTGGAAATTACTGCGAGTACTTCATCATCACCAAATGTATATTATAATCCTCTACAGGTGATGCTAAATAAGAACATCAAAGAATCATTTGAGTTTATATCAACTGAAATGCCCCCGAGACGTTACTGGTGGTGTCTGGAATTCACAGCTGAAACTTTTCAAGTATAATAAATCAAACACGGGGACTGGCACTATTGTATAAAATATGTAAACAAATATTATTCAATGAAAAAAATATAGTTGATTTTAATCATATTTCAGAAAAAATTCCAAAACAAGATATGGAAGCTCTAATGCAATATTACAAATATTATCATAAAAAAACTTTGATGCGTGAAAAATTTTTACAAATACTATAACAGAATACTTCGAGTGATATCATATTTGCCACTGTTAATGACTAGCTCCGGTATAATTTCAAGTGGAGCATCATTAAATCCATTCTTGTTAATAATACCTGGTGTCAGTGTTTCTCTTGCAACAGCATGTAAAAAAATTGAGCCTCGTCTTGCGACTAAAACAAATGCTTGTAAAACAGCAAGTATCACCTATAAAAATTAATTGATCAAATACGATCTTATTTGCGGGGTATAAAATATGATATGGATCATTTAATACGCGAGTTCCTTATTATTGAGAGTATGTTAACAGATATTCTACCAATGAGAGTCAGCAGATATGAAAAAGATTATCATAAAATATGGGTTACAACAGTAGATGTTTAAATTTGCACAGCTTTAGTAATATCATTTTCAAATAAAATATCAACCATATTGTCAATAAATGTCATCACATCATCTGCCCAACCCGCTATTCTCATATCATTTTCAGTCGCGATTAGCCATACTGACCCATATTTTGGTGATATATGATATCCAACTTTTCTAATACAATCGCTTATTATTTTAGTTTTTACACCAGAATAGCTTGAGGCTGATTTGATTGAATTAAATCTCTTACAAAATTTGTTTGTCAGATCAAATCCAACATGTCGGATTGAATGACAGAAGGACATTATATATAATATTTCATTTGCTTAATATGAAATTTTGTCTAAAACTATAAAAATAATAAGTATAGGGACTGTAATAGTAGTATAGGTATTTGAGTTGTTCCTATCTTAGAGACCCCCTACCGCGACAAAACAAATTTTGTCAGAAATATGATAGTCATCATTTTGAGCTAAAAAAGGTTGCTGACAAAAATTTTATGGTATAACGTTTTGGAGGGGTAGGGGGTCTCTGAGAGAGGAACCTCAAAATATCTATACTACTATATTTCCTATCATGCTAACAGGACGAAATGTTGACGACGCTGAAAGACTCTCAGCAGCACCAGAAAAGCTCCTGGATACGTTATCGCAGTGTACAAAAGGACTTGCTGAAAGTGAGCTTGATGAGGCTGAGGCGCTCTGCTATTTTTCAAAAATGATGATGGAGGAGGAGGAAGCGGCTGTGCGTATGTATCAACATGAACAGGAAATGCATAGAAATATTGATCGAACACATGAAGCAGAGATGCGACTTGCTAACAAAAGCCCATTAATAAGTCACTTCGGGAAATGAGGGCGATTCGCGATGTATGCAGAACAGAAAAAAAAAAAACTGAAGTCGGCTAAAGAAACCACGAAAAAGTATACTCGATCAAAAAGTGCTGGTCCTCCATCTGAACCGCCCGTGCCCACACCCACAGCGTCTGCTACACCAGTTGAAGAGCCTCCTGTTCCTCATCTAGTCATGAAATCAAAGTGACCAAAAATCGCCTACGCCTAAAACCGGCAAGGTATTCGACATTGATGACTTAAGAGAATTCTTCGTGGAGGCAATCATGGGCGGCTGTTTATCTTGTCATGGCACGTGTGGTAGTGGCATTGGCGGTGTCAAGTACTATAAATCTCCGCAAGAACTGGTGCAGTGCCTGAAACTTATTGTGGATTAAAACCGGGCTGGAAATATCAGCGTGGAAATCGATAACGAAAATGTTGAAATTGTGGACAAACGTTTGTCTAATGGTTTGCTGACTTGAGAGCAGTATTTGTTGCTATACGAAGATCTTTTGTTGATAGCACATTAAAAATAAAATGTCTAGCGACGACGTCACGCTGCTGTTTGATTCAGAATCGGTATCAACTACGGTACGGTATAATCCTCCACTGCAATTAGATCAAAGTAGCTCATACAAGATAGTGCTAATTTCATCTTAAATATGGAACAGCTTTTTTAACCTTACCGAGGACCACAATCAGTTTTCGTATTATCCGTAGTCCGCACAGCGGTACACTATTACGATCTCGCCAGGAGGATATAACGTAGTAGCTATCTCTACTGAAATTTCCAGGTTAATTGTTGCTAACAGCCATATCGCGTACAACATTAAAATATAACCCAATTATTCCACGTTGCGCACCAAAATCACACTCTCGGGAAGTTATCGTGTTGGATTTGACATAGATAAATCCGTTGATTACGTACTTGGTTATTCATCAGGAAATGTTGTTGGTGTGGATGGTGTGTACGAAGGAGATCTTTCTGTCAATATCAAGGACCTTAATAACATCCTCATCAACTGGTCTATTCCACAAAGATCGTTTTCTTCTCCAGGATCTTATTCTAATGTTATTTATTCTTCGCCGATTAGTATTGCACCTTTATCGTTGATGCAGATACATCCTAATCCGTTTATTTATTATCCAGTCACGAACACGTATTCGATACCTGAAAGTACTATGTGGATTACCGATTAGTCCGGGAAAGACGTTGATAATAATGGAGAGCGAATTATGTTTTATCTTCATCTGCGTCGGAGAAAATAGTATCCATGTAACATGTAAAAAATATGAAACGCAATCGAGTAAAGCATCGAAAAGTCGATGGACGTTTTATATCATCATTATTTTCTACGGTTCGTAGCACAGTTTCTGATATTGCTGCAAAGTTGTCTCAGCTCCCTACAAAGTTACTCCCTATTGCAGCTAAAGCAGCTGCGGCTGGTACGATCGGCGCTACATCGTCGATTGGAACTACTGCTGGAAACAAAATCGCAAGCGAAATTTCTGGACCTAAAACTACCGCGGTTATCGACGATAGAAGCCATTTGTCATCGTTGTTATCAGAAGACATCTAGTCGTCTTTCCAATCAGTCAGAGGAAATATTACAGGGCCTTGACAAAAAGGTAGCACAGACTCATATTATTCATCTTCAGCAGCGCTGAGTTCCATCGTGTCCGGATATGGACTTAAAAGATGGTGGTAATATTTTTTATCGCATCATAGTATAATAAAAAACATGTACTCGAAGCATGCTACGGATTATCTCCGGCTGAACGATAATATTCCCGTGGACGATTCCACGACGACGGAAATCGAATATGTACAAAACGCGCAACGAAGATGTGTATTTGCTTCCCAACAAGACATTTATTGAAGTTCGCGGAAAAATTGGTGCGCTCTGATAACGGCAGCACATTTGATGCTGGTACACTTACCGCACTTCTGAACGATGAATGGCAATTTTTTAAATCGGCTCAGTATCAAAAGAAGAATCAAACCGTGGAGGAAGTCAATTGATATCTTCCACAAGCATGTCAAATTCTCAAGCGTATTATGTTTAGCGATGACTAAATGAAATCGTGAGTGACCAACATGGGATGGTGCAGAGATACAGGAACTGATGCAGCAGCCCCTAATGAATTTAGAACAGAAACTCCACCTTCCAACGCCGCTGCACTTACTCCCCTCGAGACCGCCAACGTTACCACGTATAGAGCGGCTGATGGAGGTGGCGCTTACCTAATTGCACCACTGACCGCCGACGTCAATGGGTCTTCTCCTGTTCGAAACGCTATCTCCTCAGAGCTTGCTCAGGCACGTACTGCCATTTATAATGTAGGTTTGCCGTGCGAAGAGCTCCGGCAGATTCGGGCCGCTAGATAAGCATGTCTATTCCGCTGAGTAGCATTTTCAGATTCTATAGAGATATCCCCACGGTGTTCAGATGAATCAAACACTGTTATACTTGATTGTGTCTCCGTCGCACAGAATCTTCATAAGCAGCTGGAGTTGACGACAGCGCTTTCACGTTGATGTGGTTGTCCTTGTGGATACCTAAAATTACTCCATCAATTCAGCACATGCTCAAGCTGGGAACTACCACAGCTAAATTCACTAAGCAGCTCTACTTCGAACAAAGCAGAATTTATATGCAGAATTGTGCGGGCGCTTCTGCGTCTCAGTCGTGGAGGGTTAGCACTAATCCAGGCAGGGAACTTACCAAGCCTATCTTTGTCGCATCTCGGGCTGATCAGACTGGAAATAAGCACGTTTTCTCTAATATTAGTCTGACTCGCATCTGCGTCAGAATCAACTCCAGACAGTATCCAGAACGTGAACTCGAATGCAACTTCAACCCCGCCACAATAAATTTATTACGCGCGTACATGTACATTATGGAAGCAGTTCAGAAATACCAGGACACGGACACTGGCACAAAGGCTTCCTACGATGATTTTGCTTCAATTTACCCTATTTTCCACTTTGATGTATCTAAGCATCCGGAGCGCCTTAAAGATTCTCCCGCTGGCATTGAAGTGCGTTGGTCTATCTCGGTTGCATTTACTGTTGGCGTTGGTGCGGCAGCTGTAGCTTCCGACTACGTCGTACGCGTTGATGACATCCGACCGTTTTATGACATTGGATGTGCTTGAAGGAAACATGAACGTCACTGTATAGAGAATGCCAAAAAAAAAACTTCATCGAGAAATTCAGCGTGATCAGCACGATCAATGCGAGGACGTGGTCTTAGTCGTAATGTTGTTGGCGGATCTATTGCTTGACCTATTATTCCTGTTGTGAAAACCATGTCCGTTCTTGCACCGCTTGAATTCGCTGCAGATGTTGGAGCCGTCACTGGAGATACTCATAATGCTGTGATGGGAAGCGGTCGATTAAGTGCCACATCTCGTGTTAGACATTATCGATACATGATGGCACAATTACGTTAAAAATATGTCATCGTATTTATTATACTACAATGTCGTATATACCGGTAGAGGTAACTCTCTCAGAGAGGCAAACAAGAAACATATCATGTGAAGTTCATCAAAAGTGTCCTGTTTCCGTCAGACTTCCTGTTACGGCGCTGCCTCGCCCAGATAAACTCATGGTGACAACCAAGACAAGCTACGTCGATACATAAACATATTGCTGCCAAAAAGGGAATGGTTTTGAACATGTCCGCGGGTCAGCTTTCTATGCAAGGCCGTGTCATCGGCACACTTTTGGCCGATATTGCTGGAACTCTTCTTCCTGGATTAGTCGGCATTGGAAGAGGCCTTCAGCTTCCCGGAACAACGCGTGGAAGGGGAATTGCACGCAGAATTCACCAAACTGACATCATACCACACCATGTTAGTATGATGGATAATGCTGGTACTCCTCGGCGAAAAAAAAAAAAAAAACCACATGTAATGTCCAACTTAGATATCCATACAGAACTTGCTATGATTCCTAATTCTGCTGCAGTTTTCTACAAGTATGAACTTGCTGGAAAAAATGTCATACAATGGGAGCCTTGTAGTTAATCTTCAGGATTTGTTTGGTGGAAATGGTACTCACTGTGTGGCCATCTACAACGATCCGCAGAGTAAAGACGTGCAACACTTCGATTCGTTCGGTCTTCCTCCACAAGATGCTATCCAACGCTACGTGTCCACGTCGTCAAAAGGAGTTTTTTACAAATTCTGTTCAGCTTCAGCACATCAACGATACAAGCTGCCGATGGTAATATGTCTAATATATCAAACAACGAAGTAAAAACAAATCTCCCATGCAAGTTTTGCTCACGTTTCAAAATTTTGTAGCAACACGTTAAAATAATTTAGCTTCATCATGATGTGGTGCTTTAAGTGCAGAGCTAAAACTGACAACATCGATCCCGTCGATGGAATCACCAAAAACAATCGGAAAAATTACATATCCTAAATACTATTTATAAAAATGTACTGCAGGCACGGTGATACTGATACTGGCTGAGAACAGCTCAGAATCGAGAGAAATTTTTGAGTGGCAAATTGTTCACAATGCGGTAGAAAATAAAATACTTGGAGGAGCCATAGACTTTCATCGTGTTATTGGAAGACTTCCAAAACCCAAAGCAGGAAGGATTCTTTCAGGGCTTAAGTATATCAGACCGTGGAATCCGCTACACGAACAACTCGATGAAAATGATCAACCGCAGATAGGACAAGAATCTTTCAATAGTGTGGTTGCCGTCGCGATGAGACACGATATCTGCTACAGAGATCAGCCTGATCAAAAGCTGGAGTACGATAAGATTATGCTCGACGAACTCAAAAGTATGTCACCGAAAAATATGCGAGAACGTTTCGACTGAGCGCAATTCAGGGGAATCATCGAAACGAAATATAAACTTGGCGTTGGATCGCCTATCGCAGTGCATCACTGATTATCCCGTCGTATGCCTCACATATCTATTTGCCACGAATTGGTTTGCATTTTTCAGCTAAATCAGTTCTACCAATCATCTCAAATATTCTCCTAAACACGTAGTCAAATGTTATAAACTTTACACGACCAGGCACTGATACACGAGTGATCCTTCCAAGTATCTCATACAATGTATCACGCTCATCATACGTCAGCTCGAACTGTTTCAGCTTATTCCGAATATGATAACGCTGCTTGTAACGCTGAATAGGACGCGGAGGACGATCATATCCTCGTATTAAACTTGTCTCGTCTTCCATTTCGCTGTCGTTACAATAAATCATCCTCGGAACATAAATTACGCCCTTTGTCGCGTATGGTATTTTTGATCTTACCGTCTCCATGCTCATATCGTCCTCCACAAATTCCAGTGTTTTTCGTCCTCCTTAATTCTCAGCAGCCACCATGGCAAAATACTTGTATCCTCCATCGCTAATATATCACCAAATATTGTTTTACCTTTCCAAAACCAAACCTGCTCTAGAACTCCCATCGTTTTCACATCATCAAATAAAACTTGGTCTCGAATCCCCATCTTTTTCACCAGCATATTTTAGACAGTGTAAACCTGGAGCTCCAAAAAGTGGTCTAGAACCCCCATTACCCTATGATACTGCTGGTATACAATAAAGTTGTAAAATACGATGAGATTGTAACTTATGCTTTAAGTAAGTTGAATGCAGTAAACGGAATGAGTCAATCAATAAGCGATAATAAAATAAGTCGTAATAAATTTAATACAATAGCGAATGCAGTGTAGCTGGACTGTTTCAAAAATGATTATTGTTTCTTAAATGGTGAAGTTAAGTTACCTCGAGACAAAACATAGTTACATTATTCGGGAAGGGCAGTCTGAGATACTTGTTCAAACTCTAAGGATTACAGAGACGGTATATATTCTGTACAATAAATCGATTTTTTAATTTGATGTTCTTGAACTAATTTTATCAATCAATGGTTATGTAGATCACATTTTTGCTGCCAATTATCGACAAAGATGTTTCGGGCATAAGATGATGTGTAAAACTCTTTCATAACTGATGGAATATCAATGTACTCATCCAGATTTAGGTCTTTTTTAGGAGATGGCATATCGAAGTGTTCATATCGATGGATGTCTTTTATAGGAGATGGCATATCGATGTACTCATACTGATAGATGTCTTTCATTGGAGATTGCGTATAGTAGTATTCATACTGATAAGTGTCTGTTCTCAGATATGAAGTGTCATTCTTTAAAAATATTACAGTCTCTCAATTTAAATTATTTGAAGACGATTCAATTCAAAAACCGTCTAAAACATTTCCGAAAAAGAGATTGATGCTTTTCAAGATTGCGATGAATATGATTTATTTGAAGCGTATAGAGACCATATTTTACCGATTACATATTGAATTACAAAAAGAAATTAGTAGACTTTTTTTCATGAAACGTGATATTACAATAATGGTAAATAATCTTTCATAGTTGTAGATAGTGTCATAAATATTTAATCTGCATTTTTTTTAAATTCATTATATGCTATGCAAAATTGTATTCTGGATTTGACCTTGTCCAAAATCAAGTTCATTTTCTACCTGATCTGAATTAATGAGTTTGGTTTTATAAACAGGGTCCAGAACATTGGAAATTCCCAATGAAATGTCAGGTTTACCTGTTGTTTACCACATTTTATATTATAGTCATAGTAACAGAACTTCTAATTATAGCTAAGATTTTTCTTGTAAACATTTGGAATCTTCCAGAATGAAACTTTCCATTAGGTAGTAGCTTTGTTTTGGTTTTTGTTTCGTTTTAAATTCCTAATTGCGACCTAAGGTTAAGTAGAGGACTATATAATCTTGTTTCTCTGGAAGTCATTCATTCGTGCTGTTAAGTTCTGAGCAGAATTAGTTGTATTATTATTGTGTCCAAGGTTTCGTTTGGGCTAAAATGTATCTATTCATATTATTTAGTTCAATTTATTCTTCTCTGGAAATACCAAGTGCTCAAAAATAACGTTCTTGGAAATCGAGACTTGGATTTATAATGCAATACATGTAAGCATATATTCTTGGACTGTATTATTGTGGCACATCACTCCAACACAGGCCATCACAGGCACATCAACACTTCCAGCGTTGGATTTATTTTGGAATGCCACTGAAGTTTATTCTAAACTTTAATCATTAGGACTTTTGTTAGAAATTCTAGGATTATGTGGGACTTAATTCTCAATACCGAAGTTCTTTTTAAATTTTTCACTTTGTATTCGAGGGAAATAAATTATTTGTTGAATTTAACAAAACATTTTGGATTTCGCTCTTTTCTATTAGTTTAAGAGCATAGAGTGGCAATAATAAATGCAAATTTATACGTCAAGTATTTGAGCATTACACAAAAAAAATTGAATGATGATAAGTTTGTTGAAACAACACATGGTTTGGAAAGATGCAACCACAATGCATACGAAATGACATAATCCGATGAGTGCTATGTTAGCATTGATTGAGTTAAGACCACCACTTCAGGAAATTAAAGTTTAACTCTTCGCGTTTCACTTCGAACATATCTAATAACGACTATCGATGTTCAAGATTTCATGAACCATTTTCAACTTGAAACATTAGGTAACCTAAGCAACTGTTAGGTCCAGTAGCATGTATTGATGAGATGTGACACTTTCGAGAAAATTACAAATATTATTCCAGTAACTTTTATGTGTTACCCCAAATTGTATCACCTAAACCGATAACGTACTAAGTTTTGTTTGTAAAAGAAAGCATTAATCAGTATCAGAGGACGACTTAACATTATAACAAACATTTATGCAAACAGCTAATAATGATACATATGCTGATGATGAAGATGACATAAATGAGTATGATAAATCCTCTCCCAAGTCACGTATAATGCATCAAAATGTTGGCAGTTAAAAAAAAGCTGGGTCATGTGTGAATAATTGTAAATGGGCGTGAAATAAATAAATTGACTGGGACAAAGCGTATTATTCGAAACGCAGCAGCGGTTAAAACCTTGGAATGGATGGGAATATTGAACATTGTAAGGTTAGGTACAGGCTCCTTCAAAAGTAACAAAAGAAAAGAGTGAAACCAACAAGCTTTGTAAGTTTTAACAAAAAAAATTTATTTCCCTGGAAAACTCGGTGAAAAGGCGAAAATAGAAATTAGGACTTACAGTTTGTGAGGACAATCCAAACATTTATCCTAACACTAAAAGAAAATACATGTCCTATCACTAAATAATTTTAACTGAATCCAGGTTCGAATCTTGATGACGTTTAACGATGGAGGATGATGATGTCAGGTGAAGTCTTTATACGAATGTCAAGAGTTCCACGTTGAACCACAACTTGTAATGTTTCAATCTATAAATAAATTTCCATCGAATGTCTTTGTCACTTGTGTAGTTATCCAGGAAATAAATTATTATATTCTAAAATATAGATGAACTTCTGAACATGTTGTCATCTATGATAAAACATCTCGAGCTCCAAAGATGTAAAAATATAATTCGTTATGGCACCTAATAGAAATATATCCTTCTTCTTGAAGATATATTGTACGACTGAATATTTCACGGGGATCTGAGCATTTTTCAACAGAACTAAGACATCATTTCAAGCGCGCGATGAAACGCGTAGCTATTTCGCAATAAACAATGCACAGGAAAATCAGAGATAGCTTTGACCTTAGGATCGATAGGTTTAACTTGACCATGTCCCACAATATGCCCTACAAAAGTTACACAAGCACGGCAAAAGTCACTGTTAGATAAATTGATTGTCAAATTTGCATCAGGGAGTCTTTCAAAGAATTTCCAAATCGTGGCTAGATGTTCTTTTCAGGTATAGTTGTATATGATGACATAATCGATGTAAGCATCACAATTTTTTAGACCAAAGGTAATCATATTCATCATGCGTTGAAAAGTACTTGGGGAACCCTTCATCACGCACGGAATTATTTTATATTGATAGATCCCATCTGGAGTCACAAATGTCGAAATTTCTTTCGCTCTTTCCGTAAATGGAATTTGCTAAAATCCTTTCAGAAGGTCCAAATTTTTGACGTACTTGGCATTTCCAATTTTATCAATAAAATCATCGATTCTTGGTAATGAAAATGAATCTGTTTTTGTCACACTGTTCACCTTCCTATAATCGGTGCACATACGTAAATTTTTATCCCGTTTCGGAACAAGTATACATGGTGAACTCCAATCACTTTTACTGGGCTCTATGAAATCATTCTCCAGCAAATAGTGAATTTCATTTTTCACGTATTCCTCTTTGAGAGGGTTCATCCTGTATTGGTGTTGTTTCACAGGTTTTGAATCTACAATTTGAACGTCATGAAAAGCTTTGTTTGTCCTTGTTGGAATATTTGGAAACAAGTGCTCATATAAATGTAAACGTTTTGGTCCAGATCTTTCATAATTTTTGAATTCCGAAGATTTTTGCTCCAAGATCAATAGTGTCCAATTGAACTTC
>JAECUM010047693.1:0-10496 GCA_016617855.1 Megalonaias nervosa
ATATATATATATATATATATATATATATATATATATATATATATATATATATATATGTGTGTGTGTGTGTGTGTGTGTGTGTGTGTGTGTGTGTTGGAAGAAGATTTAGAAATGTTTGAAGTGAAAATACGAAGGCAGAGGGGCAACAAGCATAGTTGAAGAGCAATTCGAAAGGAAACACTATAAACCGATCAATTTAAAATTTTTCTCGTGATAGGCTACAAATGTTATTCAAAGGAAATGGTGTAACAAGTGTTGCTTTAGCTATATATATATATATATATATATATATATATATATATATATATATATATATATATATATGTGTGTGTGTGTGTGTGTGTGTGTGTGTGTGTGTGTGTGTGTGTGTAAACGATTTCTCAGTCTGCAGATGATTTGGTAAAATGTCCTGCAGTTATTGTTGACAAAAATATACATTTGCTTGGAAACATTAAGCATACTACGTGATTACATGTTTGACTTGGCCGACGATGCAACCGTACTGGAAAAACCTTCTTATTCCCTAGAAAAATTGATACCGGAACAATAAAAAGTATAGTCACGTTTCGCATGCTACTGTCATTTAGTGATGGAATTGCACCATGGTGCTGTTTTCTTTGCCATGACCTACATTTCCTTGTATTAATATCTCAATAATCCCGCTAGGAGTCCTAAGTTTCCCCTGATTCCAAACACTCTCATACAACTACTGTTGTAAACTGGAAAGTCTAACGTGTCCAATCTATAAATAATTTTACTCTAATTAATACAAGACCACAAATCTCACAACTTCCCAATTGTCTGTCAACCACACAGCTGCATGGTTTCTCTTCATTAACTCTCAGTAATGTAACACCAGCATTTCACACCATTAAACTATACAACTCAACCACCTAATACAGGGAACATTTTTGCTACGCCACCATAGGCCAGTCAAATTATGATTCTTAGCCACATTTTGCACCATATTTACCACCATAGCAACAATAAACGGCGCCTGCTGAATGCGGAATAGTCCCTTCTCGTTTATTCCATTGTATAATTTACCGGTCTTCAATCATAAATACTGCACCTGGAGTCATACAGTCAATTCACACAATTAAATTTTAATAGGAACTACTGAGCGACAGGGACACTCATGCAGCTCTGAGCTTAATTCACCAAAAGTAAACCATGGCCTCATGGAAACTCATTAACAGTTCGCCCCTTGACGTTTACCTCTAGTAATTAGCTAATTATTTCGGTCTGAGGACTATTTCCCCAGGATTGACTTCACATAATCAAACAAGTAATAACAAAATTCTAAGAAATCCTTAAAACGGAGAGATGTAAACAAATGCGCATACTCCAAAATTTATAAGAATATCTTTTTCATTTCACTTGTACATAACTTTAATCTTCACTCCTATGGTCTTCAATATATTTTTCGCCTTATTCGTGTCATCTTGTTTGTAGTAGAGAGAATTATTTCTACTTCTGTCAAATATATGCTTGATTTCAAAACACGTATTTTGTACTTTTATTCATTATCTGTTGCTTTCAACCGAACTTTCTTATTAAAAAAGTGTCGAATATTTATAGATTGACCTTATAAAGTCCACCAGATCTTCGAATATCGTACTGAAAGGTTTGCCAAACAAAAATTTGATTTTTTAACCACATCAAATTCGTAATCGTAATCTTCACAGTACCGTTGTAATAACCTCGCTATCAGGATTTGTTATTCTTCTCTTGGTGATATCAGCACTGAATGTACTCTGCAAATCATAATCTTTTCTAAAGCATTGCAGTGTAGCTTTGTGATTCTTAAAAGCGATGAAACAACACTTACAATTCAACTGAATGTTCTGTTTTGCATACAATTAACTTTGACCACACTTTTATTCCATCCAAACCTATGAACATGTACACGTTATCTCTAAAAACTGAGATTGTTCCTTTCCCAATAAACTCGTGAATTATTTATAATACCTCTCTGAAATATCTTTAATCAAATCACAATATAAATTTGTGTTATTATCTATTTGTGTTATGACTTTTATAAGTTTATTTATATATGAACTCTATTCAATGCACAATCATGAGCTTCTAATTGGGTCAAAGAAACAGAGTGAATTTGTTTATAAATGCAATATGAATGTTCTTGCACGGTCGAGGGTGCATTGACATCATCGTAGCCCCTCAGTAGATGGTTATGATTTACAAACTTACAAGTGTTTTATGTATGTCCTACACGGAATGGTAACAGTCTGGACAGTCTAAAATTGTCATATGGGCGTTTTCGTATTCCTGCTTAAAATGGGATTAATGTTGAGAATTTTAAGGTATTTGGCGGGGGAGTCTTCTTCAACAGCAGACAACAATACGTAGAACATTTGCAAACGTTTTTTGCACTTCACGTCTGAACCTACAAGCAAAGATACGGATCATAAGATGCAAATATTGTTTCCTTCAGCTATACATGCCATATTAACAATTAGCTATACATTAAAATGAAGGTATGCCGATAAAGGAATGACAGATTTAATTGTAACAAATGCAGTAAAAGTTTATTTAGAAGGTTATGACTTTCGAAAGACTTTTCCAATTGTTTCTTCTCTCCAGTAACAAGTTACGCTCACTTAGTGATACTAAAATTTGATTCGACCAAATGGTCTCGTTAATTTCATTCATGACTTAGTGGTGTGTTTTGTCTGAAATAATGCACACACGACAATGCTTTATTTTCCAGAAAAGAGATATCTTGTCTCCATCTGCAAAACCGAGACCTCAAAAAGATGGAAGATTGATGGACAATTCATGCTTATTTAAACGGAAAACTTTATAGGACTTCAAGACGTTACAAATCGACATCTGACGTGGTCTTGGTCCTATCTTCATATTAGGAACTTTGGCACACATGGGAAGCAACGGGTATTTTTTATTGAATCTGGGAGAAAAACCCAAGTCAGGCGAAGGACTGTTCTATTTTCAAACACAGCATTTCTGGACATCTTTGATTCTGTCAATTCTCACGTAAAGTATCTAAGCCAGGGGAACCAGAAATCATCTTCTAGTTATACAAATTAAGTCATGGCTGAATTCAGAGAGATTTATATTTAGAATGTATTGGTAGTGATTGTCTCTTAAGCAGAACTGAAGGACTTCAATCCAATCCATATAGTCATCACGCGATTGGACTTTATTCATCAGTTGGTTTATCAGATTAGCAGAGACGATATAGAATTAAAAATTATCTAACATATATATATATATATATATATATATATATATATATATATATATATATATATATATAAGTATATATATATATATATATATAATGTCTGACGGATGTTTCCGTTATCGAAATTTTACTCTCTGCATAGGGATCTGTATAGATATATAATGTCTTTTAATCCTTATGTGTATCGGTTATAAGTATCGTTTGGAAACTCGTTATATAACTTCCAGATTGTGGGTTGTACTTTCAACTGGAGCAAAATGTTTTATTTTAGCCTTTTGACTTTGAAAGTGTAGGAGAAATCTTGATGGGATTTGAGTTCAGGTGATGGGTTTCCCCCTAAGAAATCTAGGTACCCTAATTTTTGATTGGTTAGCTGCTAAAGGACCTGACGTTCTTGACAAGTTAGAGGGATCTGGAAATGGGTATTTGAACCTCATTCTGGTTCTGTAATTGCGTCTTAGTTTCTTATATAAGGGGTGTTGACATGAGAACCAGTTATTCCTGTCTTATACATCAGTCTTAGTGGAGCCAGTTAATTTTGTTTAATTATTACTGGAGAAGATTTTTTTTAAAATTATTCATTGGAATTACAAGTTACTCAAGAACTTTAGGAAAAAGTAACTATTTTTGGAATTACTGAATATTCATTTAAAGGTATTTTGAATAATATCAATGTGATTCATCAAGGATGTTAGCACATCAAACTCTTCCGGAATATAGACAGGTCAGCACAACAGAATGGACTTCATTCGGAACACCACTGTAACCCATTTGGTATACTCGATACATCTTTACTTGGGAAAGGATTTTATTCACCAGGCTTTAAGTTATTTTTAATTTTTCAATTTGTAATCTTGAATAAAAAATATATTTGTTAAATTTTATAAAACTTGTTGGTTTTACTCTTTTCTGTTACTTAATTTAAGAACATATAAGCGGCCAGATAAAGAGAGGATAAAGAAGCATAATATTAAGTTCAGACATTCACAACAGAACAATCTTTTTCTTTATTAATTTTGGTCAAGACACATTGTGTTGCTTTCGGTTTCAAACGAAACAAAACGGAACTTGTAAATACATTACGACCGCAAATGAAATAAGTGTCATCCTTATATAATTCTACATTGCAAATTCTAATAATATAGCTATCATTCTTTAGATATCAATAATATCGAATATTCATAAAATAAAGAAGGACCCAGTAAAACGAGTGAAAAAGGACTGAGAAATCAGAAAACAAGACAATGGTAATAACTGCAGTATACTGTATAAATGGATTATATAATTTTCTTAAAAATCAAAATGAAATAGGAAACAAAATATATAGAAATATATTTTGGGAAGCACCGTATGTGGTCTTCCTGTTCAGATGGATGCCTAACAGGCATATAAGAAATAACCGTGTATCGTAGTAAACACATAACGGGGACAATTAAATTCGAATACATAGTATTATAACGTTGGTTTTGCTTAAATCTGACAGTGCATAGATCTTTTCTTCTCAAGGTTGTTGGACATGGGAAGGACATGACTAACTAGATGCTTTATGTAGCCTGAATGAAACTTATTAAAATATCACCCAGATGGATGCGGGTTCCATTAAATCCGGCAAGGCACTTCTCTTAGCACACTTTACCCTTCAATGCATCGATGTGCCATAAAGCAACAAACCAAACTAACAATTAAACCTTTTGATATGAAATGAAACTTACATCACATTTAACCGTTTTCGCTCCAAATATGCTGAACTGTTAACCATAGCTATACATTATTTTGAGTAGGGAGATCAAGGAGAAAAGTGTGTCAAGATTTACAAGCGAAAACTGCATAACAATCATTTTCGTGTCAATTAAGGTTTAATAAATTGAAAGCTGTAAATAATTATTTTTCAAGATGTTTCAGTTTCCGGGTGGTGATTATTTATTTCTGTAAACTGAGAATGGCTATGTCGATAATGTGCAATGCGCCATTTTTGTTTTGTTTCGATTAGTCTCCAGAACTAGGTGCACGTTGCTTCCACATAACATGAACTCTGACGCCTTCGTAGCACGCAGCAATTAGTTGTTACTGAGCCTTGGCAACAACCATCTCCAACAGACAGATTGTTTTGTCTGACGCATGTTTTATAAACAAAACACTTCCCCGAGGCATTCGTCGCACTGGTGGTTTTATCTACACATTGTCCTTGGACACACCACTGAATAATAATAATAATAATAATAATAATAATAATAATAATAATAAAGACAAAGAGAAGAAGGATAATAGTCTCCATATTAATATTAAATTCCGAATGTAAAAACTCTGCCCTCAGATAAAATACATATCACTGATTTCACTATCTGCTGAAGCCAGAACATTATTATTGCAAATCTGTTTTGGTTTATAAAGCTGAAAATAATCTAGCACGCTCATCAATATCTGAGCTTCTCCGTTTTCAGCTATCTTACGCATTGGATATGGGCATCGAAACAGAGTCAACTAACATTCATTTAAATCTGTACCACTTTACCTCAAATTATTCTCGTCCCTTAACATGTTCTGGGGAATACTCCAGTAATTTAGTTGACGTTTAAATGGCATTTCTTATAGGATTTATTGTAATGGGTAATTTTTAATGTATCACCGATGCATGCAAGCATGCTGGGGCATAAATGGGAGAGCCTATGCCAAATGTTCCATATCGCCTAGAAGAAGAAGAAGAAGAAGAAGTAATATCATCATCAGCATCATCATCAGCAGCAGCAACAACTTTACGTGTAAAAAGGCTACTGGCCCATAATACACAAAAATACTACACAGTAGATGAACAATGCACGAGCGAAGAAAAAAAAATGTTAATGAGAGAAATTTCGTAACTCAAGCAACAATGTAGTAATAGAATTTGCAATGCAAGTATTACTATGAAAATGGAATGTTTAATGAGAATAATGATAATAAAATCCATAAGAATCTAGAGGTAAAGTATTTGAGTAGCATACTGAGACCAAATACAATAAAAAATAAAACTAGCTCTCTCTCTCTCTCTCTCTCTCTCTCTCTCTCTCTCTCTCTCTCTATATATATATATATATATATATATATATATATATATGTGTGTGTGTGTGTGTGTGTGTGTGTGTGTGTGTGTGTGTGTGTGTGTGTGTCCTATTCAACATTTTCGACAACTTTCAATGCCTTAATTGTAAGCAACGCTGATTTGCTGTATCTGCACAGATAACCAAATTTATTGGATACAATATCTGCAATAATTCAAGTGTTGCTAGTGATACCGTCCATACCACTCTGGTGGCCTAGTGGTTAGCGCATCCGCCTCAGATGCGGGAGGTCGCGGGTTGGAACCCCGGCCAAGTCATACCAAAGACTCATAAAACTGGTACTAGCTGCGGCCTCCCTTGGCGCTCAGCATTAAGAGGTTAGTATTAGGACTGGTTAAACATTTAAACAAGTTAAACATTAGTGATACAGTTATTTAACTGTACATATGGTTTACTTTTTTTAATGATTATTTATCACATTTTGTAAATTTATATTTCCATTTATGAGTTTAGATACAACAGATTTACATATACCATGTCAAAACATTTACTCGAAATCAAAGAAAACAAAATAAAAGCAGCCAATAACAACAACAACAACAACAACAATAATAATAATAATAATAATGATAATAATAATAATAATAATAATAATAATAATAATAATAATAACAGCGACAACAATGATGCGCATAAAACATATCTAATCGAGCATACTTTGGGACTGATAGATTGGACATTTACTTTAAATCTACACGGATCTGATCATCAATTACTTTCAAATATCGTGAATTAATCTTTATATCAACAATGCGTTCGACTGATAACATTATAGAAAATCGAACTGAGACACCGTTACATCACCCATTGATATTTCACAGGACGTATTATGGTAAATAAGTGATGAAAAAAAATAAACGAACACAGGGAAAAAATTACGACGATAAGTGGTACATGTCTGCGCGTGCATAAACACCGAAAATTCGACATTTGTTAAACGTGAAGCAAACTTGGCGACCCTTTGTCTAGACTATTCTATACTTTGTTGATATAAACTTATATGATTTGACCGATCTGTGTTGACCTATGCATTTATGTTATCTATCACTCGAAGTTTCTATGTCATAAACGGAGGTCGGCTGTGTATATCCTCATAATACTGACAACAAGAAAAACAACTATTTGTTCCTTGAAATTAAATGAAACAACATTATCATCCGGCATGGAAATTATTTTTTCCTATGATCTTTGCAAAGCAACGGTTCGTTTCTCTAAGAAGTTATGTCCATGTAGAACTAGCTACCCCATAAACAATGTTACGGTGTCATGTCTCTCGATTAGACCTGTCTCTCGATTCGATTATCATCACTTTGGTCATAATCATAATCAGCATCATCATCGCCGTCATTATGATCATCATCGTCGTCGTCATCATCATCAATAAGAGCAACAGCAACAACAGAAACAAAACCTAATTGTGCAAGTTGTCATTGACATGCATATAACTCGCACACATGAAATGTTGTTCTCATCCTATTTGTCGTGTGTGGCAAACATAACATTTACCCTCGCGCAAGAATTTCGATCAAAAAACAAGAGAAGTATATTAAAAATGGGCCAAAGAAAAAGTAAAGTTTTATTGCAAATCTCCACGAATCATATATCTAGCCAACAAGTTTTTCTAAAATTCTCTAAGTAGAATCAGAAAATATCAACAACAGGATGAATTCTCATAATAACGCATTTTGGGGCAAAATTTCAAGAAACATCCCCAAAACTGGACTTGAAAAGT
Organism: Megalonaias nervosa; assembly: GCA_016617855.1. Classification (NCBI taxonomy): domain Eukaryota; kingdom Metazoa; phylum Mollusca; class Bivalvia; order Unionida; family Unionidae; genus Megalonaias; species Megalonaias nervosa. Next base: position 8,057 of record JAECUM010047693.1, read on the forward strand.
AAAGTAAGACCTATACCAAACACATATATAGCTTACAGAGTTTCATTCAAGCTCCTCGTGGCCCTGTCAGGTGTAAAGTGATAATAAACTTTTGTTATGAACTATGAACCTTAAGAACGGACATGTGGATGAACAGAGAGACAAATCGACACATGGGGCAACATTAATATCCCCAATATTCATTGAAGTGGCGGGGATTAAAAATTCTTCAGTGGTTTACAAGGAGAAGTAATGATTAACTTATATTTCAAAGTTCCCCCTTTCCGAGTTAATGATATTAGAAAATTACACCCATTATTTTACGTGCGCACAAACTACAAAGCTGGCCTACACAATTTAAATGAAATCCTCCATGGACTGTGAGAGAAGAAGTCATGACAACATCGGTTCCAAAAAATATCCCATCTGATTGAAACTTTTTCAAGACAGTACCACACGATGGGCCAGAGGTAAAAGCTTAACGTTTATTCGCATGATCGCAAAATATCCAAAGAGAGTATGTGGAAAAGAGATGAATTAAATACCCAAAATACCCCTTGTACAATTTTTCAAGAAATTTCTGCAAAAATTAGCCATGAAAAAAATTAGACCTTATTGTGCATCTGCATATACTACAATACTATCCTAAATCGTTTCATTATCATCTTCTAACCAGTGTAGGTACAGCGAAGATGACAAACTGAGTTCTCAATAAAAACCATTTTTCACTTTCCAATAGTGAACAGCAGTAAAATTCTAAAACCTTACTGCGCATATTTAGCCCATGTAATTTTAATAAATCTTCCATCCAGGTTACTATGAGAATCGATGACAACTAAATTTCCTAATTTCTCCTCTATCGGCACGTTCCCAAGAAACTTCCCATCCAATAGGTCAAAGGAAGTAGGTAAGACCCTATTAAAAATGTACACCAACCGCAAATTAATCCTACAAATTTTCAATCCTCCAATCAACGTGGAAAGAGTATTGATGGTGAACTGAATTCTACAAACACCCAACTGTAATATTTTTCAAGAAATTCCGCTAGAAATAGACCAGAGAAAATAATCTAAAACATTACCGCACATCTACAACAACCCACATATCGAGTCTAAATACTTTAAATAAACTAAACAAGGGTATGAGAAGAAGCTATGATGAACCAAATTCCACAAATAACCTTTCTTGGAAAGTCTGCAAGAAATTTCCCCCCAAAAATGAAACAAAATAGCAGAATCTTCCAACCAGTGTATGAGGAGAAACTATTGAGACAGGCAGTTGCACGTGGGTAACGACAGTACTATAGCTCTTTGATGATAGCAACATCTTACAGACCCAAGTACAAAATAACGAGAGATACGGAACAATGTTCCGTAAAGCTTCAGAAAACTGTATATCATAATGAGAAACATTTTACCTTGTTTGTGTCGCACTGAGTGTGCTCCTTCACAAGTTGTATTCTCCCATTACATCCAGTTGAGGTTTGACAATAGACTCCACTGTAGCACATTGTGGAACTATTCTGATAAATTGAAACAATTATGTTTGGCATAACATTTTTGAGGACAAATTATTTCTATTAAGCAAAGTTTTTTTATAGAGATAAAGAGATAACGAACGATAAGATCAAACAATCGTAATTAACTAATACGTATTGTTCCATGAATAGAACGTTATACGTGTGAGAAAATAAGAGCATAACATTATTTGATAGTATTGAGGTACAATCACATTTAATTGACCGATGTCATATGAAAATAAAATAAATAATCCTTTTTTTATATTAAAAAAGTATTTATTCATGAGTTCTAAGTTGGGAAAGCAATATGACAGCCAATTACATGATACGGGCTACACAGCTCTAATGAACATTAAAATGAAGAACGAACGTTCATGTATTGGATTATCCATGGATAATTAGAGATCTGCGTCATTGCCATATATATATATCTCCCTTTCTTTGGAAGGGGTGAAATTTTATATGACAGGTGTCGTACTGAAGATTTATTGTAAAATTACCCACGTGTATAAAAGACCCTCAAAACACACAAAGCAGCTGATAACAATGTGAAGAGCTTTTTTATTATTGGTCTTGTGGAAAATTAACATTGTCCGTCCTGGATCTATGTCAGGTACTGCTATTACTAGTGCAAGGATATGCTACGTGGAAATCTTCTTTTAGAAGAACGCGTTGATGGATAAATGATTATTTGTAACTGGTAAGTACGTGGTTTTTCATGTCAGAATGCATGTTCATATTTCATTCCACTAGGACAGTAGGTGGCGGCATGGGGTGGTAATGTTGTCAAAGTTAGAAGAAGCAGGTTCGAAATAACACATTTCGAGTCTATTATTAACTTTGCGGCAGTTGTTGAGAGAGTTGGTTTTTGTAGCCAGTGATTTTTAGAGCCTGTGTGTCTCAAACATTGTTTTCTTTTAGTTTTTGACATACCAATGTCTT
>JAECUM010047694.1:0-16593 GCA_016617855.1 Megalonaias nervosa
ATATATATATATATATATATATATATATATATATATAAGGATTCAAACCTTCGAAACGAGATGCTACCGCAAGATCTTGGGCATCTCATACATTGACCATGTAACCAACGAAGAAGTCCATAACAGGTTCCAACGAGCCATCGGATCCAATGAAGACCTCTTGACCACTGTAACGAAAAAAAAGGCACAAACCGAAGTGGTACGGTCTTGTCTGAAGATCATATGGACTGGCAAAAACAATCTTGCAAGTCACAGTGCGAAGGTGCAGAAGAAAAGGCAGACAGAAAAAGAGGTGGGAAGACAACATTAAGGAGTGGACAGGCATGGGATTTTGAGATTCCCAAAGGGCAGTAGAGACCAGGGAAAGATGGAGAGAATTGGTTGTAAAGTCACCTGTGGTGCCCCAACGACCTCTTGGGTTATGGGATTGATGATATATATATATATATATATATATATATATATATATATATATATATATATATATATATATATATATATATATATATATATATATATGCGTCAATCTGAAATCTATGCGAGTCCATCGACTAACCGGAAAGCGTGCTGAGTGACTTGAATTGTTTTATATCAGTTTGGACTCAGCTGGTTTCTGTTTATCAATTATTGAAAGATCTAGGCTTAACTGAACGACCTTTTCTTTTTCGGATCGGACAAAGAGGGCACTTTTTAGTTGTTTCTATTTGTTCCTATGTTTGACCATGTATCTCTCTGATTCATTTTTGTATAATGATCTGTATTGAGACATTTTTCGCAAATTTTAATATGCTCATTATGGTGATACCATTTATATAGAAGTTTCTTTATGATCGTTTATGTCAGTGCCAAACTATAAAATGCATTTTGTATGCAAATATACCCCCACCCCCACCCCACACCGAAAGAAAAATCACTTATATTATGCTTTCCGTTTGCAGCAGGTTTTTGTATCATATCAGTAACTTACAAATATTAGTTACAGAGATTTATGTTTAATTGAATTGTGATATAATACTGTTTTAAATTTATTTGCTAGCTATTAATTTATAAAAAGTAAATCCAAGTTTGATATTGTCGTAAGTAATCGTAATACATTATATGCATTGTCATTATCTTTAAAGGTCAATTACATTGCTTTAAATTCCTTTTAAGACGTCATTTATCTATCTTTGGAGTGAGTTTTCAAGGATTGTATGAATAACAAATTCAAACGATTTTTTTTTTTTTTTTTAATTTTTTCCATTACCTTCCGCTCTACAGACCAAAGTCTTGTCAATAGTAAATCAGCCAATATGATTGTGGAGGAGCCGTTATAGCTCAGAGGTTAGCGTACCAGACTTGAGACCGAAAGGGTACGAGTTTGAATCCCACCACTGGACCAACGCAGGTCGTCCATTGTGGTATGGGCTTGGGCAGGGCATTTTACTCCAGTTGCCTTCACACTAAACGGCCTAAATGTGTTGTTGTGCCGTACAATACAAAGCAAAATAATTTTGTAGTGAACAAGGGCCTGACCAGAGGTACATGCAAGAATAATGCTGCAGGCATGATGATAAAATGGTTGATTGTTTAAGCATGTTTATTATCAGCGGGCTCATTCTGGGTTTCTAGAAGAGGGTTGCACGTAATTCTCTGTACATTATTGTGCACATTAAAATTCTGGTGAAGCTTTCTACAGCACGTGTACAGACTGGGCCGATGGAGACAGATGTTACACGAAACGGTGCACTAATTACTAAGTCCGTGTACCAGACGGAGTGATTCACTGAAAATCTGACTACCAGGCGAATCGTATCTTTTCAGATTAACTAGAACTGTTAAAAATAACTTGCACCAGTTCTGCTTCGTGTTCCTATATATGAATACACGCTGTCAGACTTGGGTCAAATAGTTGTATAAGTTGTGTAGGTAGTTCTCGACAGTAACGATTTATGCGATAGTTTGTGGAAATGGCAGCCGAAAAAACAAATGTATACTTCATACAGGCTATACTAGCTTTTAACTCCGAGTCAGTTGCAAACTGCACAGACCCAGATCTGCCGTTGCATCATGCGCTGGCAGATGTATGTCAGTACAGTTTGCCAGGACCAATCAGCAGAACAAAACAACATAGAACCTGAATTTTTCTCAGCCTTTTCAGCGAACGGGTTTATTATGGAAGAGGGCATAATTAATTTTCATTCAGTCTGTTTAAAATCATCATTTTTCTTTGTTCCCTCTGGAATATAGGGCCTTCACAGCAGCTCTCCATTTGTCACGATCTTGGGCTATCTATTTTGCCTTCCTTCAGAACATGTGGATGGTCTTAAGTTCTGCGTCCAGGGATTTTCGCCAAGCCGTGATTTGTCGTCTTCTTCTACGTTTGCTTTGAGACTTCCAATTCAGGGCATGGCTAGAACGATGTTGGGCGGGTCTGTTTGCAGGGTAGGTACAGTCCATCTTTACTTGTTTTCCTTTATGGTATCGGATACGGTTTTCTGTTGCGTGCTCGGCCATAACTCTTGGTTGGGGATTCGGTTTGGGCATCAGATGTGAAGAATTTGTCGGAGGCAAGTTTGTTGAAGACCTGCAGCTTATGTTCCGAGCTCTTTGTGTGTCTCCAGGTCTCTGCCCCATCGAGCAGCACCGATTTTAGGTTGGAATCAAACAGTCCAAGCGCTGTTTTGAGATGGATATAATTATTCCTCCCGACAGCTCTGAAAGTGGTGAGAGCATGGCGTGCCTTGGTAATCCTGGTCTTGACGTCCTCATCTGTTACTCCTGACCTTTCACAATGCTGCCAAAGTATGTGAACATATCGGCGTTCTAAATTGCTTGTCCGTCTAAGAGAATAGGTGCATCCTGGTTTGTATTGACTCGCAAGCATGTTATCTTGCCGGCATTAATCTCCAGGCCTGTCGTTCGAGGTACGGTATGTAGGCTGTCTGCCTTTATTGCATGTGTTGGGAGTGTGTGTGACAGCAGTCCAGTATCATTTGCAAAATCAAGATCTTCTCGTTTGTGGCTCAAGGTCCACTATTCCTCGTGGTAGTGTTAAGATCATTGGTTAAAGTTTGCCTCCTTGGCTGACGCCAGTGTCAGAAGAGAAAGAAAGACTGGTCCGGCTAGACATTATAAGAAGTCTTTTAGTAAAAATCACATGTTGATATAACCATCCATGTAGGAGGAGTAGCAATAACAAGATTTATATATTGGACGTTAGAGTGATACCATTTATATTTTAGACCAACAAGACAGCATAAGAAGTCTTTTAGTGAAAACTCCGTTTTGATATAACCAACGATTCAGAAGGAGTAGCGACAAAAGATTTTCTAGACGGCAGCAGTGGGGGCCATTTTTGAAGTCAGATGGGCATAATTTTCATTTTGGACCAACTAGAGAGCGTAAAAATTCTTTTGATGAAAACCCTATTCAGATATGACCAGGAGCAGTAATGATAAAAAAAAAAAATTTCAAGCTGGGCGTTGTGGTGGCCATGTTGGATGTCAAGCAGCGTCATTTTCATTTAGGACCAACTAGACCATGCGTTGTATATACGTATACAGTTTCTTTGCAATCCTCTTTATAGTTTAGGATAAGTCGCGATAACAAACTTGTGCTAATGGCCGGATGGACGACAGACCAAGTACGAAAAACCATCCCATAAGCTACACAGGTCTGTGATCAATAATAATAATAATAATAATAATAATAATAACAATAATAATAATAATAATAATAATAATAGCCTACCATGAACAGCACTGTTGCAAAATTATTCATGTCTTCCGCATCCCTGTCTTTCACCTGTCGTAAGTTTTCAAAAGATTAAAAATCATTCCATACTAAAGTGCTTTGAATGGGCGTTGATTTGACACCTATGGTGACATTGCTTTGGTGATGTTCCATCTTTCTTACCCCATTTATTTACTACCACATGGCATGAGATCAAGAAAAGCATTATAACATACATGACATGTCTTGCATTGTTCAAGAACTGTGCTTTAAAGAAAATAATTAAAAATAGTTATTAAGAGAGAATAGGGTTGTGGTTTATTTTATATTTTATAATATTGCTGGGAAGCACTGATGGGTGAGGATGGGTTCAGACCAGGGTTATATTGAAATTTTGAAAACTAACAATCAACTTACCTCCCACTGGCAAGTAATTTACTGGGTGTGAAAACTGTAATATGAACAGAAAACAGTTTTGCAGTGTCACATAGCTCAGTAGCTATCTACTTAATGTCTACAACAACATGGTTTTGTGACGTCCTATTTTTCATCTTTTGACGTATTTCGTTCGGCCGGGGAGTCATAAGAGACGATTCAAATCCATTTCTTGTGTAAATACTCTCAGAGTCTTTTTTATTTGACACCCATGATGACCTATCTTGATGTTCTGTTGACCCCATGATCCCATTTGAAACAGACACACACACACACACACACACACACACACACACACACACACACACACACACTCACACAAACACACACACACACACGCTTCAGAGACTCGGGCGCCTGCCGCGAAGAATATGTTACATGCACGAGTACTTAAAGAACTGTACAAAATTGAATCGTTGAAGAAGAAAAAGCACTTTTTATGTTTGTTTCATCTTCAATTTTAGACCTGGGGCAGTCACTGGTGACATGAACACTACAGTGCATCCACAAATATCTTGCTTTCTATATCAAGACTCCGTCGTTTTGTGACTTCTCTCATGATTAAATGACGTCATCGCTCCCACCATCGTGGAACCGATCCGTACCCCATACAACACCCACCCCCATTCCCTACTCTCGATGGACAGTAATTCAAGAGGGCAGACAGATAACCGACCTGGAAAATTGCACAAATCGTATCACCGATAAGAGATGTGTTTAGTGTAGCAGAATTAAAATTGATAAACGTTTTATTAAATAATATAAACTAAAGATTTTCATGCCGAAGATAAAAATCAAGAAACACAAGAATTTAAGAATAAACTGTTTACTTATTGTAACCGAAATTTTATTTATATTTATCTCGCTTAACAAGAATAGGTTTATTGGTTAACAATTAATTGTCAAGTTGGATTCCTTAGGTCAGACCGCCAAAAGGCACCTCCAATCAGTTCGCTGCCAAACGGAATATTCAGTCGCTTGTGCTCGGAAAGAGCAGGTCTAGACCCATTTATGTCTGTTAGGTGGAAACCGATAAGCGAGTTCGAAACAACTGATTTTTTTCTTGTTTGCCTTTGCATCTCATATTCGCCAGTGGGCAGTTTCTGATCGCTATCATATTAATCAAATTTATTACATACAAATTGCTTGAATGCACAAAAGTACCATTCACTTCCTGTCAGTGTTATACTTTTAGCGTTATTAATTGGCTTTGTTAGCCTGCCCCAATAGCACGTGCCTTACATCATTTTATTGCTAGTATTGATCAGACGCCCGACGGCGGATTTATTGCGTTGTTTAATGTCAGTGAATATCCACATGAAAGGCAGTAATTAAATAAAGTTATCGGTTTTAATTGACAACTCATCCCAGTATCACCTATGACAGAGATTGGAAGTGACTTTATGCCCATGCCATGTTGAATGTACAGTTTTACAAAGAAAATTTATGAGAGTTTAATCCATGGTTTATCGGAACTCATAAATGCTTTGATGAGATGAAACTCAAAGAAAATATGGTATAAAAACATTAATTAAAAAAAGACATTATTCCGCATAGGACTACCATAAAGAAAAACTAAAGTGTAATAGGCAGCGCTAAAACATATACTGTTTTATCAAAACTAAAATATTTCAGCCTCTGTAAGACTCACCTCACAGAATTTTATCTTGCTTATCAAACTGTTTCCATGACAACTATCCATTAGAGACAGTTTTTCGTTTTTTTATGAAATTGTAAATAAGCAGAAAGTAGTGTATAGATAGATCAATGTCTAGAAAAGCAATCAAGTCTTTATCAGACATATTTGCTCCAAGGTTCCTTCGTCTTGGCAAGACAAATATCATCTTACGCTTCTGTTGCACGTATAAACTCTCAACTTCCTTTGATGCACCTGTACATGATATGTGATAATATATACCACCTATTTTGCTGCATTTCCTTTTCTTCCTCCTCCTTCTCCTCCTCTTCCTTCTTCTTCTTCTTCTTTATCGTCATCGTCATCTTCTTCTTCTTCTTCTTCTGTACATAGTCGTCGTCTTCGCTATTGGCGTATGCGTCAGCATCAACGCCATACACTTAGACTATTGGTCCAGATTTGTTTTACAGACCGTCCTCGTTCTTAATTGTAATAATCGCCCTTAGCAATAGTAGGTTACGTGTCCCACTAATTAAACGCCGAATGATAACTTCGTTGGGTTGCTTTTGGTTCAGTGTTAGTGACACTTTTGCAGATTCGTAAAACCTGTTAGGTACATTCATTCCAAATTAATATTCACGTCGGCATAAAGAAGGGTTACGGGTCATTAGATCCTGCAGACCAGCAACGGTGGTACAAACAAGATACGGCATTTCGCTGAATTCCTCTTGAATGGCAATCCAAGACTTCTGATCGAATCGGACACAAGGTTGCAATGACCGCTATTCAACATTAATTGGTTCTGTCATTGCAGAGTATCCTCAACGTGGGTCGCATTAACCTACAAGAAATTATTATTATATGTTATTGATCATTTATGTCAACAGATTCGTTGTCGAGTCTTCCCATGAGTGAGACATTGTGTATGGTGTGCACGTTAAGTCACGACAGAATTTGTTTTTAAAAAAATAACGGATTGTGTGGTCATTAGGTTGTACGTGATCATCGTTTATTGTACCATAATGTATGTTGAACATGGCAACTGCTCCTTGAATGCTATTGGACACGTTTAACAACAACAAAATGGATTGAGTTGTGTTCCCTTCGGCCTATTTTCTTGCAAAAGCCTGATGAATCTGGTTAAAGTGTTGCTAGTTGGAGGTTAATGTCAATATTATAGTAATTAAATATTTATTTATCGTGTTAGTTTCTTGTTCTCACTAGCTAATTATACACACAAGCTAACGTTTGCAACGTGTTATGAGGCAGTATCTGTATTGGTGCTGGTGTTCTTATTGTTGTTGCTGTTTCTATTGTTTTTTATTTGCTTTTTTTAAAGGGGAATGGGGGGGTGTCTTGGTTTAGTGTTTAAGGTTCTTAAGTCAAGAACAAACGTTATTGCAGATAAAAATTCAGACCAATTTTTGAACGATTGTATACATACCAGTTTACTGATTTGATATGGAAAGAATCACCACTTGCTAATAGTTTTCTTAAGTCATATCCATCAGTCGAACAATGAGACTGCCATAATTTTAATTCATATTAATTCAGATTTCAAATGAGAATAAGAGACAAATGTCACTCAGAACTAACTTACTGAAAACATGTTAGAATAATTTACTTCAGATTTGGAGGAACTATATAGACGTCTTTTGTCAAGAACTGTGACAAAAATCAGAAAAATATATGAGACCTATAGTTATTTATTTTATATAATTAGACTTGAAGCACTTGTAATAAACTGTTGTTGTGCTTCTTGCTAAATGTTTGAATTTGGATCATACTAGCAGGTTAGCTATTTGCTGCTATTTATAGCTAGGGTTAGCTATTGACTGCTATTTATAGCCAGCCTTCAAGCAGAATTTCCAGTCCAGGCTCCGCAGGCGCAGGTGTCCTGACCTTGTCTCTCCTCCTATAATAAGGTGAACATCTCGTGTTACTGGACATAACCGCTTGTATGTTGGTCAAAATGAGAATAGTGCATAAGGATCTGTCGCATCGGGTACTTGTACCCTGTACCTGAAATTCTGTTAAAGCTGTAGAAAATATTTTCAATGTTGGATATAGCATTTATCTTGACAATTTGTTCGTCGTACGTCACACTCTGGCCTAGTTTTGCCTTTTGGCCATTTCATGCCAGGGCTCGATGAATATAGACCATTCTTAATGAGATCCTCATGAATACTAATGTATCGCGAAAACGAGGCTAAGCTAGGCAGATCGCGACTATACTGCATATAATATATTATGTAGATTCCTTTTGCGAGAGAATATATTATATTGATCGCGTCTGTAATGGATGTAATCTATTGTATAGAGATTGTTTCCTTTTGTGTAAGAATATTTTATATTATATAATTACCACTGTATATATTATAATGACGAAAACTTACGTGATAAGTCTATTCTCTTAAACGTAAGTTGATTTACGTGCTATCTTGAGTGTCCTTTTTCTCTACAGCACACAAAATACAAGTTAACGATAGAGAAAAGAAACTATTTAAAGCATGAATTTTGTTTCTGATTAGGTATGGTTTAAATGTACAGCTATGATCAATCAGTACTGTTATCAAAACACGCGGTCAGAATATAACATTTACAAAATGTGCATAGTGACACAAACTGCCCTTTTAACCAATCACGTCCCCCAAACCAGTAGAGACTCTGTGGTGTGCTTTAAATAGTTTTGGGTATATGTCGGTATGCTTGCATTTTAATTTGTATCAGAAGTGCACAACCTGGTTGTTGTTATGGTGCTTGCTGCTTTTAGTGCCTGAGGGTGGGAGGGACTTGGATTTTCCCCTTTAAATGACTTGTTTTTTCCTTTTCTGAATCATTTGTCAACTGACAATATGGATATACGAATTTATTCATACGAACACTTACAGACTGGCAGTTATATATTTACCCACCAAAGAGCAGGATTATTTGTTCAAAGCTGTTTGAAAGCCATTCATATATATATATATATATATATATATATATATATATATATATATATATATATATATATATATCAAAGCACCCTGCCCCCAAACACACAAATTGGTCCCTTATTTATGTGAACTTCTTCATTGATTATAATTAATATTATTTTTGTGGTGTTGGTAGATGGATGAATTTTAACACCCAATATGTAAATGCAGACATTAGATAAAGTAAACATAATAGGGAAGAATCGTGTCTAAACAATATAAAATTTTGTCATTTTATGTATGGGATATTCTGTTAATCTGTTTATTAAAATAATTTTCTCTTTAATTTGAACAAAACCTTTATCTGCCATAATTTGGTCCCCTGGTTCCAACAAATCTATAAGCTGGTGCCTAGCTTAGCCTCGTTTTGGATTCGTTTACCCAGGGCCACATGAATATATGAATCCATTCTGAGAATGGTCTATTGTCGCATGCATTCCTTCTGTAGACGAGTGAGTTACAAAAACCCACTGACACCAGACGCAAGCTTGGTACTAGAATGGTTTTAAACCCACTATGTTCATTCCTAACATAATATTCTCTAAATCTGTTTTAATATCAAGTAAAAGTGGCTTCGTTTGCAACATGTTCTGGACTGATGAGAAGTAGGCCAAATTTGACAAAAATAACCGATAATTTACAGATGCTTAATCAAACGTACACAAATAATCCTCAGGTGTAAATATGCGTCTGGTCGGCCAAAGGACAAGCAAGTAGTAAATATTTCCTCGGCACGGCCAATTTCCTAAGCGACCATAACGAGAGGACAAGTGGTTTTCTTGAGCCCTGCTGAAGTTCAGGCATCCGCATTGCATTGAAAATATTTCTGGTTAACTTGTATCGCTGGATCCTTCAGTATTTACATTTTCGGTACTCTTAGAGATAATGTATCAAAGATGACATACTACTTTTGGAAAATATTATTATTGCATGATTTTCAGCTTTACTAGAGAAGTATTTTGTTAACTGTTATTAGGAATGTGGATTTTATGTAATTTTCCTGTTTGAGGAAATAAACAACAATACCTTACAACCTGTCTGAGACCAAAGTCCCTCATTTCTAGGTTTGTTTTAGGTGCGTTATATATCCCTATATAAGAACCCCTCAGAACGCACCCTTGTTCAGTCTTCATGAGAATGTGTTCTAAAAGAAATATCAGGGTCCAAACTGTTACTTGCCTTCGGAGTATCAGAAGAAAGTATACACGGTAAACGCTGTTCGTCGTGGTCTATCAGGAATTTGAGAGAAGTGATAATTTGAAGGATGGGAGTTGGGGATCATGATCTAAGGAATCGTTAATTTTAGGAAGTGATGACCGTATAATTGACTGCGATATGTCGCAGGGGAGCAAGGGTTATAAATTGAGTAAGTTAAACAGTTGTGTCATCTTGGATTGATTTATTCTATACAATGTGCGGTCTTTCCACAGTATGTTGGTCTTGCACACTAACAAATCGAAGACGGAGCATGCGCGAAGTTTTATGTCGTTCAAAGGGATACATCTGCTGCTGGGAATCAGTATCCGTCTGCTGTCTAAATGGTTTCTCCATTAGAATAAAAATATCTTGTTAATATTATAATTATTCCTACTGTCTATAAGTGTCCATTATAATAATTAGTTATTTATTCACGTATCAAAGTTTCTTGCAAACCTGTACAAGTTGTAAACAATGGAAGATCATCTTGCTAACATGGTAATCAGCCCCAATAAGTATAAATATACATGTTTCAACGACATTAATTTTGCTGAAAGATGGTACTAAATCAACTAGTTTGATAGAACAAGTTTGCAAGTCGTAATGTTTTGTTGGGGGGGGGGGGGTTTGCTTTTTGTTGGGGTTTTTTGGGGTGTGTTTTGTTTTGTTTTGTTTTCGTTTGTTTGTTTGTTTTTTGTTCTTATTTATGCATATACGTGGTCTGATTCCCATCCCGGGAGAGTGACCAAATTTTTAAACCATCAAAACACGAACCAAACTGCATCCAAAAGCTTGAGGTCTGTATCTTATATTATCTCGAGGAATTATGCGACATAACACAAAATGAAACTTGCACAAACGCATTTATAAAGGACACAGACTAACAGGGAAGATTCTCTATAGAACGTACGTCTCCATGGGAAAACAAATGCGGGAAATAACTTTTCCAAGACAGTATATCATTAACGTGGATGCCAGTAAAATTGACAATAAAGAATTCACTTTATTGCCTGGAATAAGACAATAATATATTGAATCATTGCGAAACGGATTGTAAACAAGGCCAGTTTTAGAAATATCAGCAGCTTAGATTTAAGCACTTCCCTAACTATTCCTTGGGTGCAAATATTATTGAACCCACATTAACGCACGACATTAGTCTACTTAGTTTGAATGTATGATGACCAGGGGACAACAGATGCTTAGTATTTAGATCCCACCATTTAATCAGCGGGTGCGGGACTTTTCTTTCTTTCTTTTCTTTCCAAATACGATTCTTTTTTTTTCTAAATGGCAAGAAATTATTTTCTGCTAACACGATGGATAGAATTAGTACTTTTTTCCTCAAAGTTAGAACCAGGATTTTTTAAAAGCTTTTTGAGAGTGGGTATTTTTTGCCGAAACAAAATCTTTCCACCACCCCTCGAAAATTAGATGGTCAGGCCTTTATACTAACTCTGGAGGCGCATCCTGCTGATGGAAAATTATTGCTCGTTTCTTACTCGTACCAGCCAATCTAACGTAATTCAGAATCAGAAAATATGACTTCCAGATGGTTAATATCATGTGTATGATCGCACTTATTAAATATTTCTACGAATTCTTTACCGAATGCCCATCCCAGAGAACTTGAGTTATGAACCTTATTCCAAAACTTTGCTCTAACAATTGATATCGATCAATGTGTACTCCACAATAGTATATCAAAATAACCATAGATGTGGACCTTACACACAAAGTCTAATTATGTTTTGAAATTCTGATCCAATTGTTTCTCTTGTCACCAACTCTTCAGCTCTTCTGATCCAGCTTGTTTTCTCTTATCACCAACTCTTCAGCTCACTCTTGGTGTTCTATTTGTCTGGAACTTACTTTACAGTACAGTGTTATATTTTATTTTATTTTATTTTGATAGACTCCATCTGTCTGGTTGATGCTGCAAGATTAGCTAATTAAAAAGATAGCAGACCCCGACTTTTACATTCAGTATAGATTAGAATAAATCTACGCTTGATATTTAACTATTAGATCCAAATCAATTTGCCGATCTTTTCAGGTCCACAACATAAAGATGGTGAAGTTTAAAGATCACTTTAACAAGTCTTCTACATTTACTTGTCACGTGTGCGTTGCCTTATTAACAGTTTAAGTTGATGGACCAAAAACTTCATCACATATAGCGTCATTGTTAGCTGTTTGTTTCTACATTACTATTACATATATACTTTGGTTAACACATCTAAATCCGACATCAGAAACTCTGCACAATTGATACATACCCAAATGGCAAACAGACCATTTCATTTGAGTTTAACTTTATCATAGTCCTTTTGTCGAGTGCTACTTTTCCGGATAATTTGTTTGAATCGGGCTTTGTGTTACTCGACACTCTTGGTATAGCTGAGACGATGCTGAAGTTTGAGTCATTAGGAAGATTTGACATTGCGCAGTGCTTCAATAAACCCATATCTTGGAGAACCGGCATAAAATTAAGTGTTATGTTTTGACAGCTGCTAATGCCGAAGTCAAAACATTGCCCCCTGTAACATGGGCTTACTATAGTGTCGAGCATCCGTTGCAGATCGTTTTCCTAAAGCTTGTAGAAGACAGTGACGAAGTTTACGTTTGTTTGTATCTTTATTTCATCAGTGTGAAATAAAATGTTGTATGCGTGTGATATGAAATTCGCCTCAAAGGACACGTGCAAATAATAACTCTTGCGGGAATTCCAGGTAAAAAAAAAATCCCAACAAAACTGATCTATATAAAAGGTACATCAAACATAGAACGCGATTCCTTCTTTCGAGTATGATTACTTGTCCACTGCTTAGCATAGCTTTAGATACAAAGTCAGTTGTTTCCTGGAGCAACTCTTTATTAGGTAGTCTATCTAGATATAAAAGGTTGTAGTCGTGATATCTTTCTTTTTGTGAATATTAGTTTTAAGTATGTCTCTCTCCGCTTTGTTGGAACATTGCGTGATGATATGTTTTGTTTTGTTTTTTTTTGTTTTTTTTTTCTTTTAATCATGTGACGCGGTATTGCGACATCCCCCATGAGCCAGACATCATGTAGGTACCACTTTAGAAGCGTGCTTTGTCTTTTTTTTTTAATAAAGATTTTGATATGGCCCAATTCTTCCAAACTTTTTTTCCTAATACTTGGCTGTGTCTCCATTGAACTTTAATAATCGTGGCCTTTTTTTTGGTAAATTCGTCTTGTAGTATATTGTATACATTTGTATCAGATTTCTCCTCCCATTCATTTTTTATTGTCTCTGAGTTTCATAACTAGTTGCTTGATATATTGGTATGGTCTAGATACTTCAAGTAGTTTAGTTAGATTGTTGTTCCTTCTTAAAGTGGGTCTATTTTTGACGATCAAACCTATCCAGTATACATATAGGGCCTCCCATGCATGTTTGGGATCGCCGTTCAATTTCCTTATTCTATTTATGATATTGGTAATATTTTTTACATCGTAAATTCGGAATATTTATAACTTTCTGTTCTTTTTTAGTAAATAAATATTCTTTGGGTGGATAATGAAGTTACCCCCCCCCCCCCGAGTTATAATACAATTCACTATAAAAGATTCTCATTTTTTTTTCTAAAACTTCATCTTCTTCAGAAATGATAGTGTCCCCTTCTTTTATTGTATCAACACTTTTTTGCCGTACCCGTTTTGATCTCCTCGTTTGTATGGGACTTTAATTTGTTCGTATATTTCCGAGAATTTTCCTGCCCGTATTTTCTTTCAGTGATATTCGTCTGCTTCTATGTTCTCTAATTCTAACTTCGCATGCTGTTGGTTCCTGTGTCTGCTATATTACTTTTCATTATTCTTGATAGTTCTTCTTTCTTTTTATCTATTCTTTTCTTTCCTTATTTTACGGTACACTTTTGTCTCGGTTTCTTTTTTTAATTTTCAATTTTAGCTCATCCCAGTCTTGCTGTATGTTTAAGTTCAGCGCATATGTAAATGTTTGTAATTCTCCCTTTAGTATATCAGTGTATTCTTTTCTTGCTGTATTGAGTTATTCAACTTAAAAGAACCCCCTCCTTACTTTTTCCCGTTTTCTTCTGACAGGTTTTATAGCTATAATGTTGTGATCTGATATTTTGCTTGTCGTAATTACGCAATCTGCTACGTGTTTCCTTCCATCACTGGATATATATAATTTGTGTCGTCTACTTGCTTGGTCTGTACAAGCTTTATATACTAATTTTACATCGAGTTGAGTATTTTATTTGTCACGGCCTTTTCCGCTCGCGACATTTTTTATTTTTTTTTTTACATTTTCCTCGCTTTGTTCGTTTCTTCCCCATTACTTTTCCCTCCTAACTGTCCGTCAATCTTTTTCCATTGTGTCAGATTCTATGTTATCCATGTCCTGCTGTGAATCGTCCCCGTTTGTTGTTTGTTTTTTGTTTTGTTTTGTTTTTTCTTGTAGCTTAAGGTCATAATATTCTGTGGCGGGATTCTGTTTTAGGGGCTTTTGAGGTTCTCCTTTTCTGGGGTTTGATCCCCCTCCGGAGACCATTCTCTGGAGTTCGATTTTTTGCGTCTTCTTTCCTTCTGTACAGGAGTTGAAGTTAAAGGCTTAATCCCTCTGAGATCTGCTGGTTTATCTTGCTGAGAGGTTTCCCATCCTTCCTCGTCGTCATCACCGGACGACTGATTTTTAATTTCCGTGAGTGTGTCATGCAGAATATAAAACTGCATGAGTAGTTTTTCCTCTGTATTCCCCTCATTTACTGAGATTTCCTACTGCTTTTAAAATTCTTCCATTCAAGGTCCTTGTTGGGGTTTGTATCCCCCTCATCAGTTTGGTTCGATTCCCCTCCTAGAACACTTTGGGCATGAATTTCGTACGCCTGTTCTCCCGGATGAGTATCTATATTGAGTGGTTCTTCGCTGACATTTGCCTGGTCTCCCCGTTATATTGGGCAGTTTATCGCTTACTGCATTTTTTACATAAGACATCCCTAAAAGGGCGATATTCTTCGACTGTGAGTTCCTAACACTATTTGAATCCCTGTTTCTTTATTGGATAACCCGCCACGCCGGTGTTCAGCTCCAGTAGTGTCTTCGTCATTGTCAACATTGACAAAACTGTTCCCGGCTTGCATTGCATAAGTCGGTTTAGAGACAGGATTTGGACAATCCCTCGGTATATGGTAAGTTTGAGAGCACCTGGAGCACCTTCTATTCTTCTCCCTTCCTCTGTACCAGTATTTGAGAAGGAAGTCCATCACATAGAAAAATGTCGGGATTTTCGGGGCGTCCTCCCTGAGGATTGTTAGCACTCTAACCCCTGATTTTAAAGTTTGGAAATCCCATATAGTAGGGGTTTTATGGTGTCGAACCTATGTTTTATTATGTTTTTTTTTTATTATTTTGCTTACTATTTCAAAGGTGTCAACCTCCGTTGGCAGTCCAGAGATGTGTATGTCTATCGTTTTCGCTTAATTTTCCTGATTATGGAGGGGCCTCTGCCACTTTGGCAAAGTTTCCCTTGATCTCTATGCTTCCTACTTTGAAGAAGGTTTCTTCCCCTTTGGGGTATGAATAAAAGAATCCTCTTCCACAATTCTGGAGTGCATCTGTTTTATATACTCTTATTCCCTTCGCTTGGAGGGTTGTTATGTTATCAGCCTGCCTTAGACAATTAGGTCTATCTCAAGAGTCAATGATTTGACATCCGCGGGGATGATATGCAACAAGTCTTTGGGCATCCCCGCCCCTCCAGTCTTTGTCTTTTATGGGGACTTTAATTTGCAGATCAACTCACATGTACAAACCAGCCCAGGTCTGCTGCCATGGCATTTCTCAGTGCAGGGTGTTGGTTAGTTGTTGATTTTACGACGCACCACCACTGTGAGGCTATATAACGCCAGGTAAAAAAGGTTATATATCAAAAAGGTATATTACCAACGAACGAAAAAAGTACCAACACAACGATGAGATTGTGAGGATAATATATGTAGGTTCCAATCAACAGTGGATGTAAATCATGTGTATAAAAAGTAATTAGATAATAAAAGATAAATTAGGGCGATTAACAGTACACGTGTTGGTCAAAAGTACTCAATGGAAATAGAAATGTACACAAGCTATATTACAAAAGACACATTTACCGTATCAAAAAGTTTCTTCATGCGCTGAACATAGTAACGATTGGCCTGTAGGTGATGTTTTACTGATATTGCCAGGGAACTAAATAGTCTTTCACGTGCTGATGTGTCGTTAAAGCCAACTAGCCATACAGCAGATGATTTTCAAATGAATTGCTACAGGCAGCAAAAGGATGTTGGAATGCTGGAATCAAGTACGCCGATTGCAATTCATCTTCTAAGCCAGCTAGTCAATGCGGAGCCCCTTCGGCTGCACAAATTTTTAACTAATGCTTCATCATTGAAAGATGTAGGATTTTACTGTTCATCTTTGTGATCATCATATATTGACATATCCAGCTGATCTTTGGCTCTAAAAATCTTCCGTAAAGTCTACACTGTATTACAGAAATTACGTCCCAGGTCTGATTATTGCCAGTCGAAAACTTGCTTTAAAATCAATAAATTTATATATATATATATATATATATATATATATATATAGAGAGAGAGAGAG
>JAECUM010047695.1:0-20203 GCA_016617855.1 Megalonaias nervosa
GAAATAAACAAGAAAACTGCTTTTGATCGGTACATTATGTAAGACTTGTAGTTTCTCTCAAGCCTTTAAGTGACTCTCGGCATGTGAGATTTTAATAAATCACATCTAGATCATATTTTGTATTTTTTAAAATATCATATAGATCATGGAAAATGTATTTGTTGTGACTTGATGGCCCTGACCCCAGTGCTTGGTGTCACTCAGTGCGGTAACTCATGGTGTCACCCCCATGGACCTCCTTCCTGCACCAAAATGCAAATATTTTATAGACAGTCATGTGCGGTAACTCATGGTGTCACCCCCATGAACCCCTTCCTGCACAAAAATTCAAAAATTTTATAGACAGTCATTTTGGTGTCGCCCACTCTCATTGGTGTCACCCGGTGCGGTCTGCACCCACCCCACCTACCCCCGCACCACCCTAGTGACGCCACTGCCTGACCCCGCCTAGTTCCAGCAGAGTTATCTTTTCTAAAGGAGACTACTGCATACATTTTCAACGTTTTGAGTTTGATTTCGAAGTTATTTTCTGTTAGATTCGAAATGTCGAAAAATATTGAACTTAAACTTCTATTATTCTAAAAGCATGAAAATCTCGCTTCATGTCTGCGGCATGATGCCCCAGTGCTAGACATGACTAAAACGGCCACACTGCAGACATCGTAGCAATACGACTGAACAATTATTAAAGCTACGTTAAAAATCCAAATCACACACACACACACACACACACACACACACACACACACACACACTAATACAAGATGGTTTATTTAGATACGCGTCGTGTAGTAAGAAGCGGTGCACTATATAAACATATTGCACCATCCTGACAACGTGAAGTTAACGGAAAAAAATGATATAATAATATAACATATACACTAAATATAGATACAAATATTAGATAAATAGAGAACAATATAATATTTTCTTGCGATTGTTCAATTATCCTGTACTAATGCACGAACATGATACAATTTGTTAGGATGTAACTTAAAATCAGTTTATGGCATGGTTACTGTGCTGTTTTATTTTTTTTTATATTTTTTTTTTTTGTTTATTGGGGGATTTTGTTTGTTTGTTTGTTTGTTTGTTTTCTTTCTGCGTGAATAAACCAATTTATTTCAGCTAGTTTGTGAATTAATGGATTTTCCAAGAGATTATCAAGAGGTGTTTTATTTTCATTCAGGTACCTTTTTCAGTTGACATTGAAAACATTATGACGAAATATATTTATTCGCCATGTAGTCAGTCGCTTGGTACAGTGGTACAAAGTCGACCTATCACGCAAGATAGCTGCGATTAAATCCCAGTATATACTCTATTTTCATTTTCTTTCCAAGAATGTGGATCTAACTTTGAATTAGGAAAGAAAAATTATCTTACTAATATTTTATGTGCAAACGTTCATACAACACAGCTGAACAAAAGCGGCAAACCACGGAAAATACTGTAAGAAATGTGCCACATCAGTCTATTACACACTTTAGCGACAAAATATGTTTGAGCTTAAAATAAAGAAACCGTGTTTACTCCGATTGAATAAGTGATATATTTCATCTCGTGGCCAAAACAAATCTTGGTGTTTCACTCATTGGCTAATGTATACCCAATAATCACATCTCGTACAAACAGACATAATATATACCAAAATTGTTATGCAACAGCGTGTAATAAATCTGATCACGTCATAAATGATGAAATAACATCGCGAAAAGGTGTAACGACTGAGAAATTCCAATATATTTGAAATTGATTTCTGTACTCGATTCTGCGTTTTGATCAAATAGAACCGTTGTCTTACTTCATGCGATCAATGTTATCGTACGTTTGCGATCTTGTGAAACGACATGTATGAAAGTAAGTGTCGACTAATGTTTTATGTATGTCTATGCAATTCATGAGTAACAACATTAAAACTATATGTAGGAATTACATATATTATTATGAGTAAAATTATGTTCAAAAGTGTGTAGATATTGTATGACATTTAATATATATTGCTATTGATTGGTTTTCTTTATGGACTCAATTCTATCTCATTACCTTTATATCTGTTTTATACATTAAAACATATAGCTTCACCCACTGATCCAATGTTAAGATTTACTGAATTTTATTGTTTTCGCCATAGTACATAAGTCCTATGCAAGCATTATCAAAGAAAATACATGAATGTCTCAAACAATAAAATATAATATTTTATGATAAACTATGGGCATTCTGATATAATAAATACAGAAGTTCTTTGTCATTTAAAAACGTCGTCGTTTTTATTCAGCTGTTTGACTCGACTTTCATCTGTAAGCGTTCCCCATACCCATCCACCCACACCACCCCACCCACCCGACAAAAAATAAAATTAGCACGAAAACTGAACTCAAGAATCAAACTATCAAACTTCAAAGCTATATACTTAAGGTCCATTTGTCAAATATTGCAAACTATGCGCAATGAGATATATAATTAATCGGTGGATTAATTTACGTGGGATAAACATGGCTTCAGCAAAATCATAATCTTGTACTGTTTGTGTAGCCATGCATATACACGTAACTGAGGGACATACGCAGATTCGTAGGTCTCTTCTTAAAATCTCCAGACCCTGTCTTCCTACGGAAGTAATAACAGAATCACGAGGTATATAGTATTCTAGTGAATCAAGCTGAACTAAAAATATAAAATGTGTTGCCAACTAAATATAAAATGTGTTGCCAATTAAATATAAAATGTGTTGCCAATTTCCTCCCATTGAAGGAACGGTCTAGGTATTTTTATGCTCATTTCAGTCCTAGCCATACGGTGAATCTAAGTTATGTTCCCATTAATTACTCGTTTGTCAGAAGTAGACAATGAACATTCATGCAGACCCTCTAATTATTATACCACTTGTATATAATTTCTCTCTCTCTCTCTCTCTCTCTCTCTGTCTCTCTGTCTCTCTGTCTGTCTATCTGTCTGTCTCTCTCTCTCTCCAACAGGCTGAACAGGCTGTATTCAACAGATGCGCGACAAGGATCTGAAAGAGTTATCAATTTTACATTCAACAAATCTATCAGTACTATGCTCAGTCGAATCCAAAGTAGTGGAGTCTCATTGAAAATCGTGATTATGTAAACTACATGACGACTGCCAGAACAGACGTTTGTACTGACACGTACTTTTCAGTTAAACCAATTTTAATCATGTTTTGTTCGTCGTAAATAAAAATTTGGATCTGGACACATATATGGCTGCCACGTTATAAATGACTTTTTATGATATGTTCCTATGTTTTCTTCTGGTGTATATCTATTTTATTACAATTAGATAAATATTTCCAAGGAGCTAGTTAACTAATTTGTAGAAAGAATTACCTTTTGCACCCCAAACTATCCTATTTGTAGCACCTCTAGCGATATAGTTACATCAACATATATACATTTTAAAAATTCCATTGACCCAGAGGAAATACACAACTACAGCATAACTTTAACATAAAAGATAAAGATAGCGCCAATTGGCGACACGCTCAAAATTGCCTAATATTATTATATATTTAAGCGTGAATTATAGAGGTATTTGCATACTAATTGTCGTATTTTTTATATTCCTATATTTTAACATAAGATTTCGCAACATGCCGTGCGTCGCTTGTTTGTGTGCCTACAATAGTTGTGCCTTCAGCAAACAAAAACGAGCTAGAACAAATAAATAGAAACTGCCTTACATTTCAGACAAGGAAATTAATCTTTGATAAAGGAATTTGACCAGACGCCGTTCGCGTCTCTCCGAAGTTATATCCCCTTACAACCTTTTAAACAACGATAAAGCCGGTATGACAAATTACTGAATCGGACTTGCATTGTTTTCAGATAGGGTCAAATAGTTATAAAATGACAAAGATGTAATTTACTGCGACAGATTAGATCCAACTAATTCAACTGCTTATTAAGTCGCGTATATTTATATGATCAGCTTATGAATGTGAGGTGAAGTTACGAAATGTGTGGAGGTGAGCGCTTTATGTCGAACAGTGAGTTTAATCTTCTAAATTTCAATTCTGGAAAAATTTGGTGTATAATGGTATAAGATATATAATGACCAGACGCCATTCGCATCTCTCTGAAGTTATATCCCCTTACTTGCTTGCTAACAATGATAAAGCCTCTATGATAAATTGCTGAATCGGACTTGCATTGTAATAATAATAATAATAATAATATATATATATATATATATATATATATATATATATATATATATATATATATATATATATATATATATATATATATATATATATATATATATATATATATATATATATATATATACGATGAAATATATTCAGTATTTATGTAGGAAACGAACGAAAATATCACCTATGTGTTTTGCTTTCATTAGGCTTGGCCCCAATTTAAATCATTTTGGATATTGTATGATTGCTTTACAAAGAACAAGTAGAATATACGAAACTTCCTCTATAAAGTCTTTTTTTTTTTTAAAAAAAAGGAAAAAATAATATTATATAAATATTTTTGGGATACTGTCTTTCTGTTCTTTGTAAAAGACGAAAAGGATTTGGAGTCTGAATTAATTTTATAAAGGTTATATGTAGACAAGGGGCTCTGGGCACCAAAATAGATGTGATTAGGAAAATGAATTATAAAAAGGTTACATATAGACAAGGGGCTCTGGGCAACGTAAAATAGATTTGGTTAAGAAAATGACTTTGAAAAGGTTACATATAGATAAAGAGCTCTGGGCAACGCAAAATAGATATGGTTAAAAATATGGATGATGATATTACTCCTAAGACTGATCTAATGATGGATCTTTATAATTTCACCAAGCATGTATAATAAAATAAAGAAATAAAAAGACTTATTCGGAAACTGGACAACATGTCTATGTAAGTTTGATAACATCTTTTTTTGAAACCTTTATTAGAAGATCAGTGATTTAAAGAATGTTCATAGACTTTGTACTAAATTATGGGAATTCAACTGCTTGTTTTGGGTTTGTTTTGTTATATTTAAAATTCTTTTTATTTTATCTCGGTCATGAAAATAAATATCTCTTTTCAACAAAAATATTATTTGGTACTACTTGTTCATTACTTCAAAGCCTCAGCGTCTACGTTTTGATAAATACTTCGTTTAGCAACATTAGAAACAGGAGGAGGATAACTCCAACATTTACCTTGTTTAACGACTTCCATGTTATATTTCCTCTCGCCATTCACAAATCCAGAATGCTTTTGTGTCAGATCAAGGTAGTCAACAATTGAAAAAGTTCGCTTTCTTTCAGAAAAGAGTCTAGTTTTCTGTAATAAATTACCGATCTCTCATAATTATGAAAGTAATTTAACAAACCTTTATGCACGAAGAATAGACTGACTGCAGTAATTATCAACATGAAAATCGTATCAAATGATTAGCGAAAGAAAACCATGACATCCTTAAAACAAGATAATGCAAATTCAAAACATATTCTCTCATCATAAAAAGCACAAAATTACAATGTTTTTTCCCCAATGAATACACCGTGCAAAATAAAACAAGCTATCAAGAAAATGGATGCAACTTCTGATGTTAAGCAAAATAACAATGTATAAATTCAGAGCTTATACAAATCATTAAAATTAGATCTTATCTACGTATTCCTTTTCTTAGTTGTAATCGATCTTCGTCGCTCACTCTCTAATGCTCCTTTCTCCGCAACCACACAGCTGTTCGATGCAAGATTGAAAATACTAGTGTGTTTCAAGAACCAAACAGGAAATGGAACATTCATAAAACAGCAATTTTGCTGCATATATTTGATTTACTTGTAAAACACTCACATCGTCATCCTAACGATGATGACGCTGACGATTGCTATACTGGATGTATATCGTAAGCTGATAGGATTTAGTGCAGGTGAGCTAGAAATACAAAGGGAAACACTAATTATACGACTTTTTAGAATTTGGTAATCGATTCACGAAATACAAAGTGATCACTAAAATATTACATTTTAAAGAAAAGTATTTTCTTGGAAGTATTTGCTTTTCCAGAACCTGACAGTTCTATTTTAGTCAGTCTGTTGGTTCCTTCAAAGCTATGACTTAAAAAAACGAATCGGCATTTTTAGCTTGAAAGTTGTGAAATACGTTTATTTATTCAATAAACCCCATTTCAAGAAATTATTGAGTTTGTATCTTCTTAACGCCACAGAAAACAGTTTCATCTTGTCCTATTTAAGTACAAAATCTCTAAAGACTCGTATTGTCTGCGTAAACGTATAAAGCTTATCGACCGATTTTACTAACACTATATGCCAACATCAGGTGAAAATTGCATAAAATAGACGCCACAAGTGTTAATTAGGCACCTCTAAAACATATTTTTGTACTTAGGTTTTTGGATCGAATGTCAGCTTTTTTATACTATATGTAAAACCGTATCGTATGGGGTTATTTGTGGATTTTGTATTTGTTTGATGAAAGGATTATGAATGCATCCCTTTCCTTCTTTCTTTCCGGTTGATGTGAAATAATATTGCGTGCACTAACATGACAAAGTTCACTTACATTATTAGAGATGCACGTACCAACGCAGCTTTATAAGTTCATATTCATATTTACGATTTATTCACACGTGATTTTCTGGTTTTATTGTTTCAGTACGTTTCGATAAAATTATAGGACTGTGTGAACCTGCGTTATCTCGCCCAATTCCACGAACCATGCCCAAGGCAGATTTAAAACCTATGAGGTTCGGGCATATTAACGCAATGGCAATGACAATACAATACTATATTGGTAATGTAGATAATCGACTCGTTATAATATAGTCACTTAACATTCTTACAAGAATGTTGAGTACCGTATTTTAATATAATGAGTACCGTATTTTAATATAATGAGTACCGTATTTTAATATAATGAGCACCAAGTGATAATCAATAAACACCTCAAGCATCCATGAGAGAAATACGTAGCAACATGAAACAGGAATAACATTATATAGCAACCCAGTGTTCTAGTGGAGTTATGCAAAATTCAATTACGCCATAGTAATAATACATATTAAGTGTCAACAGATTTCACCTAGAGGTGAAGTTGGTAAGATTGTAATTGTTCAGTGCGCATTTTATAGCATTATATAGGCACCTGCTGGGTATGAAATACGAGTTTATAGACGATAATCACATACATTGCTTACCCTCTGTATGTCTGTCTCTCGCACACACACACACACACACACACACACACACACACACACACACACACACACATATATATATATATATATATATATATATATATATATATATATATATATATATATATATGTGTGTGTGTGTGTCTGTGTGTATGATCTAACACCCTTTCACTTCTGTATTTTATGTCGTGTTAGTGTAAACGTTCCAATGTTTTCATTCTTGTACAGCCATGCACAAATGAAATTATTTATTTTTTGCAGCCGACACCTTTTCTTTTAAATAATTCTCTAAATTTGCTTAATAGCCTATAATTACTCCTATGACAATGAAATATCCGGGATATAAATTGCGCCTACTTAAAATGAACACAAAACAACAGATGTCGTTATCGTTCGTCGATTTCTAGGTCAATAAAAATATTTTCAAGGATCCGCAACAAGTGGAAAGAAACTAGTTGAAACATAATAAATTTAAAGGTTTAATTCTTATAGAAACAGCCATGTAAAGTTTTGCAAATGCAAAGGTTTTTTTGTGTTTTATTTGTTTGTCTTGTCTATGTTTTGTATTTGCCTTCTAAAAGGACTCGTTAAGAGTCGAAAGCGCTCAGGCTAGTTAGATACTAGTTTTGCACTGTTCGTTGTCAGTTTATTGCATTTATATATATATATATATATATATATATATATATATATATATATATATATATATATCCGCCTCGAGAATTAGGAAGAAAGAAACATACTATACTTTCTACTTTTAATATATTAAAAAAGTATATTAGTTTTTGTTCTTTGCTTGACCATCTCTCCAACAGTACATGTTCTAGACTTTGTCTAAGTGTGATTGTTTCTGTCCTTTTCCTGTCTGCCTCATTTTTTTGGCATGGGTATTCATGCCTTACAACCGACTGGATCACGCGGTACGACTCAAAGATGTATCGCAGAAAGATGGTTAATCTGTCAGATTTTGGTGACTCATTCCTAAAGTCACGGAATGTGACAGACATGTATATGCAACAGCTTCCCTCTCTTGTATCTTCTATTCAATGTAGCTACTTCGAAAGAAGACTGTATTATTATTATTATTATTATTATTATTATTATTATTATTATTCCAGTCTAACGTCAAGGTAAATAATGAGTAGAATCACATTGCTTGGATTTCGAATCCTCTAAAGGAGTCAATGGAAATAAGTCTAAAATTGACATTTTTGACGAGTTTGGAAGATACATACGATCTCGATCAAGCGTTTTCTGCAGTTTACAATTCTGTTTCTGCTTCACAAATATATGCTAATCCATGACATTAACGCTCGGTCATGTGTCAATCAGCACCCCTTTTTTTGTTCTAATTCCACCATTGACTGAGACTGTTTTAGTTTAAGAGTATTGACTTTTTCTCGAGCTTGGAAGCCAAAGGCTTCGTCCAATCTGTCAGATGAGCCACCTTTATCTAGTTGACTATCTACTTGATTAATCTTGTTTTCTGTCTTGAATCTTGATCTACACACGTCTGTAAAATAGTTTTCTTCTTGCAAAATTACATTGCTTCTCTTTTGTTGGATATTGCCTTTCTTTGTGTGTATAGTCGCCACCACAACGTCTATATGTTTGGTTTCTGTACTGTTGTTTGCTGCCACTTTTTGCTTTCTTCATAAAGCATCGAATCTCTGTCATTTCTTTCGTAACGGCATTGGCATTCTAGCTCACTTTCATATTTTCTTTTTCTTCTATTTCTGTTGTTTACCTGTCAGAGAGCACGGGTGAATGTAAGAATGCCATGCCCATCTCTTCACGATGTACGCGGCTTTTTTAAGACGTGTTGACAATTAACATTTCTTTCTTTATCAGCGAATTTACAGGCTGCTGAGAGCTCATCAATAGATTGTCCATGTTGTTGCTTTTCTTGGCGAAATTTTTTCATTTCAAATACGTGGTTTACTTTTTATGTAGGGTAGTTCCTCAAATTTTTCTCTGTGTCACTTGGTAATGATCGCCGGTATCTTGGAAAGTTTCGAAATATAATTTATTTTCTTTCCAGCATAATATAAAGCAGCGCACTCTGACGTTTAGTGTCCTTGATTTTCATATTTATGTAAAATCGTTATGTAACCACCGTCTGCTACCATCTTGCCAGCAAGTCAAACCTTCGTTTTTGTGTTAAACCATTACATAACCAACTGTAGACTATCACGATTGCCTTGTACAAAGTCAACTCTAATTATTAGCATAGGTACAAGTGGTTGCCTAAAAAGAGATTACGTTTCCCGATGGTCTCTCCAAGCTTTTCTACATAACACAATTCGCAGACCAATTTCGTTGCTATGATGTGTACTCTGCATCCTCTGAGGAATGAGATCATTGTCTGCTCTCTCAGATAATACCTAAAAAGCGCGGAGAGACATTATATAAATATACCAGTGATTTCATATCCCCCTTTACCAATCCTACTGCCGCTCGTTCCTTGTACTTCCTCATAACCACCCATTCACGAAATATAATACTGCTCTAAAGCTACATAGTGCAGTTTTTGAAGCGAGCTTCGTTTATCACAGCCAAGCCCTCTTATAGCTTGTTTGATTGTGACTACACAAACTACACAAATGAAATATGCTTTTGCTTATACAGAACAATAAGTCTATTTTTTATTTCATTGATTAATTTGTTCCAGTTAAAGTTACCATCATCGCTTTATCAAACAGTTTAACGTCGAAAACTCAATCATTCCCTGTTTCAAATATTCGAGTTCAAACTTTTAGCGGTCTTATTCCTCTAATTTCCCTTTGTGGTATCTCCAAGTTCACTATAGAAAACATACAAATAAGTAGATATTCTTCCCTCTAATAATCGTGTACTAAAACTAGTATGAGGTTTTTAAAAAAAAAAATCCTCGGTGAAAACAGAAGTAAACTCCCCTTAACATTGGAATCAAGTTTGACTGAATGTACACCCACCTACTTACAAGAATCTATGTATTCTAATAATTAGCCATTGTAATACATAAGTCTGATTTACAAGTGTTACTTTAGAATTACAAGATACGGTATATCACACCATTTTATTTAGGATGTTTGTAATGACTGTTCTCTTTATCTGAGAAATAAAATTGCATCGTCTGCAAATGAGGAATATTTAAAATGTTTTGAATATTAGAATGCTGTACAAAAAATTTGTTTTATAAGTGAACAGTATGTCAAATTACTCCCCATACACATGTACACACTTTCTCAGAGTACTATTCATTTATTAAGTGTCATTTTGAATTTAATTTATTGAGTGTTGTTCATATATTTGAAAGCTGTGCTTCTAACCTCATGGCGGCTTTCGAATCGTCTGTCCTTAGCGAATGGTTGAAAATGGTATTCACCCAAAAATCATTTGGAGTTAATGAGGGCTGTATGGAAACTGGCAAAGTTCTGGATGTTCCGCTCCCTGAGGAAGTCTGTCAAACGGCAGATTTATGTGTTGGTGCGTTGTCATAAAGTAGATGAATACCTCAAGTACCGGTGGTTCATCGGTGATCCACAACTTTTGCAACACTTTGGAAGCACACAAATGTTTAGTGACTCTAGCAAAGTTAGGTACAGGTACCTGGACGACCGGGCCTTTCGTATCGAAAAATAATGCGTGTGAAATTCTCTTGACAATTCGACTTCTTCCAGTGATTTTGGATCCCTACTCATTTTCTGCGATCCAGAATTTATTATTTGCTCTTGATTCGGGGTCAATATAGGTAAATCCATGTTTCTTCACCTGCGATATCCTCATTCAAACGTATCTGGTCACTCTTTTCAAATTCGGTGACTAGTTGTTTGGGCTGTACCAAATTGAGTCCGTATATGACCGGAAGTCAGCAAATGAGGAACCCAACTTGCACTAACTTTACTGTGCTTTATAAGAGTCTAAAATATATTAAAACAGCTGCAGAAGTTATGCCCGAGATAATATAAATATCTTCCACTATGCATCGAGCATTTTCATCAACTTCCTCCATCACATCAGGCACTTTTGACTAACCAATGATAAACAACAATGTTCCAGAACGAGACTCATCTTCTATGGATTCGCGACCATCTTTAGAATTATAAAAGGATTTTAAAAGTTTTGGATATAATTTATATCTGTACACGTTATCTATGTAAGCATAGATATCAATCACATAATACCGTATGAATGCCCTTACTGTATAATAAGCTTCTGGCACAATAGCAGTCTTGTTTTCTTTCGACAACAGTTTTACGTCACTGTCTTTAACCTATTTTATGTAAATCAAAGATATATCTGTAGTCATCCGGTATGCCACACATACAACTGTACACCAATGTATGGAACATGATATTGTCTATCAATCGGCATTAAACTTACAGACAGATTCAAAGAAACTAAACATTAAAACAAACTATTCCGAGCTTGACAAACACTAGTCATATAATAGCACAATTAGAAACAAATGATCTAAAGAGATAACATCAACTATATTTATATCAGTATGGATACTATTGTTGTTCATAGATTATAAAGAAATTCAAACATAATTGGTGAAAGACGTTCCCCTTGTGTCAAGACATATTATGGGTCAAACCCATCTGAAAAGCTGCCATTTTATCTTCAACAAGATTTTATAGAATTATAAACAGCAAGTAAAGCTAATACCATTATCAAACTAACCCCGTTACCGGTTACAGTGAAGTGCTCATTCCAAGATATTATTAGGAGCAAATTACTGTCAACAAAATAATTTAATGCATCGGTGCTTTCTGCTCAACCAACACGCGATTGTCACGCCATTTATATCACGCTTACATTATTTACAATTATCAAGTTATACAGCACAAATTGTCCACATGATCTAGTTGTTTGGACAATATTTTGTCTGACTATACTTGTAAAATTGAAATCCGCTAACTCCCAAAATAAACCAAGAATTACAGACACAAGTTCTACTAATTTAAAGCCCTCAATAAAATTCTGTAGAAGTCCAGAATAAATCCAAAAACTGAAGGTGATGATGTGTCTGTGGTAGCTTATAGAGTTTTGATGTGTCAACAGCCTTTTGGTGCATCACAGTAATATAATTCCAGATTTGAATTCACTAAACATTCCAGTGATTGACTCTGCCCAAGAAATTTATCAATGCACTTTTGTATTTTCAGAGAAAATAATCACTTGAATTCAATAATTTGAAGAAATAAAATTTCCAGCCCAAAAATGAAATAGTGGACACAACATATAACGCAACTTAAAAGTGCTATATCTTAAAGCACGACTGACAAATCCTCTCAGCTATAAGATTATATAGTTCTCTAACTGACCTCAGGCCACCATCAGCATTTTCTAAAACAAAACTATTACCTAATAGAAAAAAAACCTTCTAGAATGATCCTGATGTTTACAAAATAAACACCATAACCTGGATAATGTAAAATTCACAAAGGAAATTCCAAAGCCTAGATCTAGACCCAAATAAACATATTTACTTCTATTAATAATAATTTTGACTTTAAACCCATACACACATGAAATAATTTAGCTATGTACTAGTGGTTTACACAGAATAAAATAAAAAAGTCAATTCGGGTCAAGCATAAATGACATCAATTTTGGACAAGGTCAAGTGTCCATCATACAATGTTACATTATCATAGCATGTACTGAAATAAAACAAAATACTAACTAACAAACAATGTAAATTAAATATACATAACAAAGGAAACAAAAGAACTTTTATCCAAAATGACGTCGTACACATGATTTGTGTTTTTCTTAATACATTTATCTGTTTTTTTTTTTTTTTGTTTTTTTTCGAAAAATAATTTCATAGACAACTGATATGCCCGTTCACGGGCTACGATTGTCATTTTAACGTGCGCTCACGAACCATTCTTTCCAAATAGCAGGTTAGCTACCGAGAGTGTCTTGTAAAATAACTAACTTACTTTGTCACCGATATTCAGAGTCTATTAAAGATTAAATAAACTCAGACTTGATTTTAAAGTTTCAATTTATTTCCAAGGACTCTTTTATTAAATTACATGCACAAATCTACAGAAGACAATCAACAACCAAGAAAAGAACCATCTATGGTCCAAATAACCAATTAAAATCGAATTAATGACCATGTAGTGTCTCTACAACGATTTGCCTCAGATGCAATTTCTGAATGTCTGTCAGTTGATCGTATGCACTTACAAAACGAGAAAGCCTATTCAAGGCAGACAACTCGTGTTGCCTTGTTACAGTCTTCAGATCTTCATTGTACAATTTTGTGTAGTCTAGTTGTCGGGAGTTCGGGTCCCTGACGTAGAGAATGACTATTTTTCCTGAAATTGACAATGTTTATGTTACTAATTACATCAATACCTTCAAAGAAAACTGAATGTAAGTTAACAATATGGTCCCTGTAAATATGTGTTCTGTACTTTTCAAGAATTATCATCGACAAATGTGAATCAGATTATATTCACTGCATTCATAAACATCAAACAAAATAAATCTTCATATATTTCAGCTGTACCGGATGCAACTTTGCTGACTGACTGAACATTAAGACCTTTTGCTTTATATGTTCTAAATCGTTCGACTTGGGAACAGGTGCAACAGGTGGTTAACGCAATGGATTCCTACACAGGTGTACCAGAGTCGATTCACAGAGCAGGCAGATTCGGTTAGCCATTTTTGTCCTTATGCAAGACTCTTTTCTTTCATGGACATTTTGACTTTCATTGCTGAATTAAAATAAACCAACGCCATTAGGCAAAACCACAGAAAGTGTGCTCAGCCCAACCAACCGAAAATGTTGTCTTTCTGATACACATCAATAAAACATGTCCATACTTTACATTGATTCTCCGTCGTTGCCTTGTACCCTTGCTAAGTAAAATAGCTGTGGTCTCTACTTTCTATTAATTTTCTGTCATTGCCATGTACCTTTGCTAAGTGAGATTGGGCCAAACGAAGCCGAATATGTAAACGGTCTACCACTGGCACTACGTCACATGGGACATCATGTAGTCGGGTTGGTTTAAATTCTTTTATCTGTATCCTGTAGATGTTACAGCCAGTAGAGTTTAAATTCAGTTGAATTGACAGATGTCTTAAAATTTTCCAATGGACAGATGTAGCTGTCGTGGCTGAAACCTTGAGTTAGCCTGTTTTGGTTTGGTACAACTTAAATTATATTTGATTTAACCATTTTGAAATATTATCTTATTTAAAATTATTTTACTCTATTTTACCTCATGTGATGCTCCTTCTAATTAACATGTCAACTTTTATGCAAATGTAGTTATTTTCCAAATGGCACTGGTAAAATGTTCATTTCCGATTTTACTAATAAAGTCCTCGAGTAAATAAAGTTCCGAAGTACAAGGTATTTTTTAAAAACCAACAGTGTAGTACAGTTTTCTGAAAGTAAGACGAATTGCATAAAGAAATGAAACTAAAAAAAAAGAAAGAATGAAAGAAGGAAAGAAGAGCAAAAGATGGACAACGATGGAAAGAAAAGAAAGATTCATTTAAGAAGTTCCACCTGCCTCCCATTACTTGTATGGCCTGAACTGTTGTCAGCCTGAGGTCACCAAGGCCTATAGTCGGGTCTTCAATGATCACATTTCTATGGGAAAAATTAAATAATCTTACTTACTTATACGGTACAACCAGGAATGGGCATATTATGAATTATCCCATCAACGGGCTCGTGTAGTTTATGATTATACAGATATTTCAGTATCAAAGCCTGGCGATGGGTTATCTGCCGGAAAAACCCCATCCACAGAGAGAGAGGAAGCGAATCTGTATGGAATGAATGTGTATATAAAATATAGCTTCGTTATTTGTTGAAGCAAGAGTCCCTTACGACAGCATGGATTAGTTTCGTATAATGGATCCTCCCTTATTTTTTAACACAGGGAATTCTCTCGATATTTTTTATATACGTCTTTAGTAATTTGAGACAGGAATAATTCTTTTTATTAGGTTTTTGGATCTTGTTTTGTATTGTATGGCGTGAAGTACTAAAATTCAGCTCAAAAAGTCTTACTAATAAGTCACACAAATTTAAAGCAAGAAAAAACAAGCAAATGTGAAATTAGAGTTTTGTAATGTGTGGTCATTAGGTAATTAGAGAAATATTAATGTAGAATTTGCGCGATTAAGAACCTTTCAGTTCTCAACGACTGTTGTCTTTATGTCCTTGAAAACAGGGGAAAACATGGACTAGCAAGGCCAGACACTGATTCGCTCGGTGGTGAGACCCCTTGCATGTAACAATAAATAATGCATTTTTTATACTTTCATAATGAGCGGTATATCGAATTCACTTTACGTTTCCGTTTGCTCTAGTTATAACTCTAATACACAAATCTTGTACTGTGGGAATATCTTTGGAAAGAATTGTAGCATGCATCCTATTGGGTTGCTGTGACCTAGTTCCAGGATATATTAAACTTTATTTAAAAGCCCATGCTGGTTCTCATATAATTAGCTTTAAATATGTTTCCAGTAGAGTTAAAGAAACTTCTACGATTTATTATAAATCGCTAAAATGGTTTGCCACCATCCACCCACCCACCCACTCGGTCAGCGCTGTAGCTTCTATATTACTACACCAATTAAAATCAAACTTACACTTTGTGTATCTTAGGGAAAGCACACGTGATTCCAAAATTCGGTCACTGTAACCTACTTTTAAATATTCTATAAATTTTTGCAAAAATTATGTCTCGCTCAAATTCTAAAACTGTCACCCCTTTCACGGGATCGCGACCATATTGCTTGAAAGGTGGTGCATGCGGGCTGTGATTTCAACATCTTTTCACGAATTGCCACCAAATTTGCAAAGTAGGTACATATAGGGATTGAGTTGTGTCTCATACCAAAAATGAGTTGATGTGTCCTACTCTATATGGTCAAATGCCCCCTATTTAAGATAATAAGTCAACCAGGTGTCTTGAGAGCGTATGTGCACATTCAGCTATTAATATCAGCATAAGTAGTAGTACTCAATATACTCAACTAAAAAATATTTCTCAGGTGTTTGATAGTACCCAAAACTGAAGCATTCCACAATGCAAAATTTATAAGTATTTTTCTGTGCATGAACACAATGCTTATTTACTTACTGCTCGTTGAAGTCTACAAACGTAAAGAAAAGAGAAACTGGCGGAATTCCCAAGATATCCTCATGTCTTCGTATTATGCATTTAACGGGATCCAGATTTAGCTGTTGAGTAACAGACTGGGTCATGCGTACGTGCAATGGATGCGTCTCTTCATAGAAACTAATGATACAGAGTTTCCTTTCTAGCCGAGCATGCACTCGAACTTGACTCATTATTCTTCCAGCCGTCTGCAACAAAAATATAATTAAGGGTTATGGAAAGAAAGCATGAAATTTTACTAAACCTGTATTCTTCCAGCAATTTTAGAACTATGTGAGATAGGAATAGGACAGAAATAATTCAATCTTCTCATTATCATGGTAATATGAGATAAGGAACATGATGTGAGAATTCGATCTGTTCTTATCATGCATTAGTGTTAGAGCAGAAAACAGAAAAGCAATACCACCATCAAGTTACTGTTGACTGATATATTTAAATACTACTACTGTTACTACTTCTACTACTACTACTACTACTGCTGCTACTAATACTAATATTACTACTACTTTTAATAATAATAATAATAATAATAATAATAATAATAATAATAATAATAACGGCGATAGCAAACAATCAAGTCACTTATATAAAAGGTTTCACCATTCATCCAATTATGATTTTTCTTTTTGTGATATCGTTGATACAAGATCTGTTATATTACAGTCCGGCTTAGTGGAGGTTAAATTTCGTAATGAATTAAGCTTTTCGTCCCAACCACTCCTACCCCCCACCCACCCACCTACATTTAGGACAAACAATATATAGGATATGGTGGTGGATGCACTGGTAGTAGCTGCTGCAGCTGTATCATTAGCAACAATTACAATAGTAATTTCAATGGTACTTATTGCTGTCTTTGTTGTTCATGTTGCTAAAGGTTGTGACAAAGAAGGTGATGGTGCAGATATTTTGTTTAGGCATTGATTGTGCGTAGGGCAGTGAAAACAGTCAAAGCTTCAGCAATGCACCTTTTTCAGTAAGTAAAGTTATGTAATATGCGTAT
Organism: Megalonaias nervosa; assembly: GCA_016617855.1. Classification (NCBI taxonomy): domain Eukaryota; kingdom Metazoa; phylum Mollusca; class Bivalvia; order Unionida; family Unionidae; genus Megalonaias; species Megalonaias nervosa. The sequence goes on from JAECUM010047695.1 coordinate 17,355, forward strand.
AGAAGAAACACAAAGTAAAGGCCGTGGCCTGGGTTAGAGACTCAAGTCGTATTGTCAAAACGACCCTAAGAGCCACCTTATTAATAAATCCACATTTATAAGACAGCCACACTTTCCAAGAAAGAAATTCACCTATATTAGGCAGCCGCATTTTCCATGATTCAGCATGATACATTTTATATTAAAAATTAACCTCTACGTAACATCTACCTCTTAATTACAGACACCTTTAGCCAGGCCAAAATGTGACTCTTTTATACCGTTCTTCTCTGTATTAGTAGTAGTTGTCGTCATCGTCGTCGTAGTCGTAGGAGTAGTAGTAGTTGCATTAGTGATAATAGTATTGTTGGCGTATCCTGGCCACCAATCTCTCAAACCACGGTACTAAACTACGTCGATAAAACCAAGAGAGAGTGACCTTTAAGGTTAAGTATTATCAAATTTATTAAATCTACAACATTTCAGTCACTCCAGATGGAAACAGTGTCAAAATTGGGCCCCGTTATTTCTTTTTAAGTAATATCATATCCAATAGGAAATGCATTTGAATTAACGAGAAATGAAATTGCTTTACAAACAGCGGTGTCAGATCGTCGCAGTTAAATTCTCTTCAAAGGTACAAAGGTAGTAGAAACGATGTGATGTACGGGTCCAGTCACGTAAAATATTAGTTTTAAAACTCTGATACGTAAAAAAGAGATATGCCCGTTTTAATTTCACAACCTGCAACTATGTTTGCAGTCTTGATTTTTTTCTAAAACAATCAAAATATAATTCAATAACAGAACTGCTTCCACTGCAGGACAAATTGCTCGCTTATTATTATTATGATTATTATCATTGTTATTATTATTAAAACCCCATCCCCATTTGGATCTTACCAAGGAATCTCTATCTCTACCTGTCTGTCTGTCTGTCTCTCTGTCTCTCTCTCAGAACTCTAAGATGAGATCGAGTTACGACGTACACTCAGTTCAAACATGAGGATAATTATTATTATACATTTTATATATCATCTTTATAGCTGATAGGCAAATAATAAGCTTACTGAATATAGTGCTGGATTGTCATTGGATCCATCTTTTGTGCGTTGGTGTCCGATATCAGCATCCCGATTGCCATGCCTGTTGATGTCCTTTGTGGCAACAAGGTAGATAATCACCATGACAAGTAGAGTTGTATTGATCATGATTACAGCTGTCAGGGACCCTGTAATGAAATATCGAAGATGCTACATCATGATTACCACAATCAAGGACCCAGTAAGTAGAGTGTGTGTGTGTGTGTATATGTGTGTGCGCGTGCGTGCATGTATGTGTGTGGTTGGATTTTTAACACAGCTTTAACAATTATTTAGTCATATCGCTGTAGTGTGGCAGTTTATAGTGATGTCTATGACACGGGCATCATGCCGTAGACATGCAGCATCATGTCCGATCCGGTCACATAATACTGACACAAGGTCGACCAGTCCTAGCACTAACCTCTTAATGCTGAGCTCCAAGCGAGAAAGCTGCTAGTACCGTTTTAAAAGTCTTTGGTATGACTCGGCCGGGGTTCGAACCCGTGAGTTACCGCATCCGAGACGGACGCTCTAACTTCTCAGGCCACCCTGTAAAGAAATATCTAATATACTACATCGAAATTAAATGTTTATATAGATATTTAAGCTTCCCTTCGCTGAACGTGATATATAGAGAATGTATTTTTTAAAAGTGAATTAAAATCTATTTGAAATTAGACAAATAAACATTTACCTTTTTCTGAAGAATATAAAATATTGTCATTTACTGTTCCGACACATTTTGTAAGATATCAAATTTTAAAGTGGTATAATTCAAATAATGCAGCAATTAGAAAACTGGATCTAGCTGACCTCGTTTCATTGTTTCTGTCCACTAATCCCCCCCCCCTCTCTCTCTCTCTCTCTCTCTCTCTCTCTCTCTCTCTCTCATACACACGAAATCAGACGACTCATATTCCATATACACACCTTTATCAAGTTCGTTTTCCTTCAGATCGTTGATCCTCTTGTTTAACACAAGTGTCTCTATAAAAATTCTCGTCACATTCTCTGCGACAAGTTTTAAATTTCTGGTAAGAATCATTAGAGACACATTAAGGCCAATAAGATCTTTGTTAAGTTGGGGCATTTCTTCTCCGCATCGGCATTTTCCTTTTCCGAAAATTGTGACTCTTCATATAACTTCTCTTTCAAAGACACTCTATTTGCATGAAGTTCTTTTTGTTCTTTCCCCGTATCTTTAGTGGCACCAAATTTAACATCTACTTCAATCTTCAACTTCTGAACCTCGTCTTTTAAAACCATTTGCATCTTCTCAGTGTTCAAATCTATGTCGGCCGACAGATCATTTTTAATTTCTCCAAGTCTATTCTCGAATTCTTCTCTTTGAACGAGGTTAAAAAGGTCATCTTTATACGCAACCAATTCTAATTTCTTTAAAACTTCCTCAATATTTTTTAGACGAGTTGTAATTTGCGTAATAGCGTGCAGGCAGGACTTAACACTAGATAAGTGTTCAAAAAGTCTCTCTGTGAAGTCCAGTAAGTTCAAGTCTTTGTCGTCACTTTTCACATATTCCGCTTTAGGATGCAGTGTGGGACAAATATGGGTATATAAAGCAATAATGGCAATAATAAGTGGAAGTCTGTCACCAGGCCTGCAAATTGAAAGAAATATAAGTAAAAATATTATTTAAAATGCACACAGAACATGTCAGTTGCACCTAGAAAAGTCATCTAAATCATTTTAAACACGCACGCATGTGCGTATATATATATATATATATATATATATATATATATATATATATATATATATATATATA
>JAECUM010047696.1:0-13014 GCA_016617855.1 Megalonaias nervosa
CTGTAATAGATTTAATTCTGCGTTGAAACTCATCATTAATCTGTTCTATTTGATAACTGCCCGTTGGAATAGAAACTATTTGCCAATCAGGAGTTCCATCAGGCTTATTCTTATTAGCGAATATTAATGAATTATTTGGCTGTAGTCCACCAAATGGTTTTGATCGAATGTTGGGCCAGCTATAATAAACTCGCAATTGTGCTAATGCTATTTCTTTTGCAGGAATTGCGGTTGGAAAATTGACACTAAACTCAGGATTAGTCGAACTTAATGATATCATAATAGTTTTTGACGGAGTTGTATTAATAACGATCTGCTGAAGTAACTCCCTGTCTGTCATTATTATTATTGTTGTTATTTAATTCATTAAAATCATTTGCGATCACTTTAAAAGCATCATCATAAGTTTTCATCATCATCGCAAATTCAGTATCAGATATTTCACCATCACTGACACACGAAGAAATATATAAAGATAATTTAGAGCATGCCTCTGCCACTGTGTGTAATTTAATCATATAATCGTGCAATTTAACATTTGTACAAGTATGTATCTTTTTGGTTATAATACCGAGAACTCCAGCAATAGTCGTTGATGCTGAAACGATAATGGTTATAATAGTAGGTGCTGTCATCGTCAATGTTGATAATAATAATCCTGTTCCAGTAATAACAGCAGAAACCAAGTAAACAACTACATCGATGACAACTATACGTCTTTTGTATTTTTTTATTTTCGTGTTATAATAATCGATAAAATTATTTAGTTTAGTCAGACGCTCACATACTTGATTGCATCTGTAAAGTTGAACGTCAATGCGAGACTGAGGTTGATCCATTATTATTATATTAAGTGATTAATTGCGGTGTTTCAGCCACAAATTCCATATGCCACCAATAAGGCTCTAAGGTTATTGTTTGATCATATATTCTCAGTATAAATGTTTCTTCAACATCTTTTCTTAACAATATAGATACAACTCCAGGGAGAGAATCAGTTGAATGACGCAATATATATCTGTTAATTATAGCAAATCTTTCATCACTAAATACGGACAGCCTGTAAATACCAGTAACTTCTGCGGTATATTTGATAGTGTTATTTTGTGGTGTCCATGTTGATTGTTCTGATGCTACTGTGTATACGATATTTTTAATTTGTCCGTGTGGAATTTTAATCAGATTAGTTTTTTGAACAATATTAGGTATTCCACTGGCAATATCATTAAGTTTCGTGTTAATGTCGGCTAGTTTTATGTCAACGGTTGGTGGATCACCAAAAAATCTTTAATGAGTTTGTTTATGTTTTTACGAAAATTTAAGAACGTTTCTAAATTTTTATAAAAAGTAGCACTAAGTGTAGTCATTTCATCACCGATTGTTTTTAACGAAGTTGAAATAGGAATTTCCTTATCATCAACATACTTTTTCGTTGCAGCATCAAAATCATATTCCGGTGTTCTAAGATTATTAATGCCATTATTATTCATGTCGAGAAATGCACGCATTATACCGTGGTTGGTCAGTACATATTTAGATTCTTGATCGTCGACATATTTCTTTGTTGCGGCGTCTGCATCTGCGGTTGGATTTCCAATGTCGGTGATTTTATTCTGATTCATATTAATATCTCCTGTAAATACATCGCCGGATTTCTTAATATAATTACTGAGTGATGTACCAGAATCTTGTATTTTACCTTGATCGGCAAAAATAACTATATTATCAGTGACTGCAGTTGGAATTCTTATAAGAACATCTGATAGTTGTATATTACTCGTTTTTAATCGTCCTTGATTATCCTGAAAAACAACTACTTCATTTTGATCCACACTTGCGAGAGTTAATAAATCATCAATTTCATTTCTGAGTTGATCAAGAGTTGCATACTTAGATAAATCAACTTGTTGATGACCTCTACGGGAAGATCTTCCATAAATATCCACCATTATATTTACTAATGTCTGTTTAAATATGACGTCGTAGTATATTCATGTACAACTTTGTGGGGGGTTTTTGTTGATTTTGATATAGCATCAAGTACATTAAGTACTTCTCGACCACATATTGGTGGATCGGTTAATGTTTGTGTAGGTAATGTTGAATACCATATTGGAATACTTTGATAACCGCTAATATACTTTAAGAATTCTTTTGGTGGAGCTAGTCCATATGAATCAAAATAAATAATTCCACATGGATCAATTGCATATCCGACCCAATGCGTGCCTGGACCAGAATTTTCATCGAGATTAATAATACCTGTTTCAATGTTATTTGGTTGTTTCGGTAATTGATCGCGCATAAAAACTCCTCTAAAATTTTTTATTTTTAATTTTTTAGCAGCATCTAGTAAATCAAAATTGGACATAGGAGATGTTAGTAAACTGTCCCTGGTAATCTTAGGCCTTTTCCGTACCAGTGTGGGGTCCCTGGTAATCTTAGACCCCTTCCCTTTTTTTGATTCCCTGTCCGGTTGCTTTCTTTAATGCCATTCCAGCAGCAGTTCCAACAGCACCTAATGCAGCTGCTTTTGCAACAGCTGGAGCTGCAGCGGCTATTAATGCTGGTATAGCAGCAAGAAGTGGAAATATACCACCCGTCTTAATTATATCTTTAATGGCACCCGCAGAAAGATTAAGTTTTATACCTTTATTTGATTTTTTTGCTTCATTTAAATGCCCGAGCTGACGTTCTGTAAGAGATAATTTATTTGAGCCGCTCATCTGATCTTTCTTTAGCAATATTTTTAATCCACAGTTATTTTTTGATGCTGATTGTATCTTTTTAATCTGACCAGGAGTCAGACTAACACTAACATTATTATACGACATTATAATATTTATAAATAATCTAATTACATGTTTTCTACTTGAGCATCAACGACTCTCATTCGTCCACCAGCACCTTCAAGTAACATCGATTTATCGCTGAGTATGACAGCAATTGCCCTGTAATTAGGGATAGCTCCAATATCTCTATTAACATGAGCTCGAAAATGTATATCGACTACAGATTGTCTGGTTAAATCTAAATGTTCGAGCGAAAAATAATAAATTAGGTATAAGGTTGTAAAATCCAATTGTGATATTTGTAAACCAGTATCAACATTTTGATCACGTCCCATGAACGTCATTAGACGGTGATATACACGTGCTACATGATTTTGATCGAAATTCAGTAAAATATCCTCGGATGGTTCTTGATGTCCATTTATTCTTAAGGAAACTTTGGAAACACCAAGATTATCAAATATCATAATACTACGTGTTTGATCATCCACCCGTGCAGCATCTTGAAATGCAATAAATATATGTCGTGGTGCAGAAACACCTTGTTGTGATGCTATTTGCCACGTAAATAAACCATTAATATTACTCTGGATAGCATCTGTGGCCATTGTTAACCACGATAATGCTGATTTACCACCTTGATTCATAAAAGAGAGTAGACGATCTTCTTCAGTTATTGATGGAGTCATCACCGGCATCCATAATGAAAGTTTTGTCAGAATTACTTTGCCAGGATCACCAGCGAGTCTCCATAATGCATCGTTGTCAGTTGCTTTTCGTACAAGTACAACTGTATGCTTAGCTCCGAAAATGACTTTTCTGACATTTCTACAAAATCCAAATATATGTGATAGTGGAATCACACATGAAAATGATCTTCTTCCACCACGCAACATTGCTCGACGTGATCTAAATCCTAAGTTGAAATCTGGATCTACATTAATAATCATACTTTGTACATCCGCATTGGCGTTTCTAACAAAATTTCTTGGTTGTCCTATTTCATATTGTCGATACTCTGGAGAATCAGTTGTATCCTTTGCAAACATCATTGATGGACCAGCTGATCTTGAATAATCATCACTATATCTTGCAAGACCAAGTATTGTTGTTGCAACGTCGACGTCCTTCTGAATAGATTCAATATTTTTCCGTCAATCATGTACGTTGCACTGTCAAATAATGCCATAATACCATTATTAACAAAACCGACATTAACATCGTCTCCATATGCTGCTGGTGCTGCAGGATTAGCAATATTTAAAATTTCACCTTCTACTTCAATAAATGCTTCAGCGGGTAAGAAATATCTACTTGTATCCTGAACCTGTAGTTCGATTCGTCCACGCTGATCTGGAATTCGTGTGTCGTAAGAATAATACTGATAATCACGCACAGACTCATCTTTAAGTACTGGTGCGTCCATGTCAAATGCGGGATCAGATATACGTTTGAACATCTTTATTATATTTATTATCGTCTAAAACGAAGATTACTTCGGGAAGTAAGACCACTTCCTGCTATCAGACTAGCAGTTATATTTTTTTCTTTTTCTGATAAAGGCACATCAGCCAACTCTGCTAGTTTTAGATTAGCAACTTGATTTATTATTTTACTGACATTTGCAGGCATAACTTCTGTACTAGGTAATTTTACAGATTGAGGTCGGACCGCAGGTCTGCGTATTAATCGTGTTAATCTATCTTTGATCGCTGAAAATGCTTTACCAGCGAGATTACCCATAGCACCAATACCTTTTTCACGAACAACATCGATAGCTTTCATTCCCAGTTGCTTTGCGATCGGTATTGCTTTTGGGGCTATCCTTCTAAATAGACCCTGAACAGCATCACCTAGTCCATCTCCGTAGGTTGTCTTGTATACTGGTAATCTTGAATTTATTACCCTGACCATAGTTGGTCCACGTTGAGTACTATGTACGATCATTTTATTATAGTTATTATATTTAATTACATACTCAGTCGCTGTAGTAGTCATCGGCAATTTCATTAATAAGAGACTGATAAACATCAACGTCCATGATACCACCGGTAAATAATCGTCTGCAAATATCAGCTGCTTCGTTAATTATTTCTAGGGAATTATTACCAGCTCGTTTTCCTCCAATGAGGATTTCTAATCGATCAACATCAGCAAGAACATTATTGGGACAAGTAATAAGACCACTTCCTAAACCACTTCCAATTACGTTGCCAGAAGAGGTGTCTGACGGCCAATATTCTTCTTCCTCCTCTTCCTTTTTGCTTGGTTTTTGTTGTCTTGGAGATTGTATTAATTGCTGTGATAGTGGTGGTAATATTTGTGGCAATTGTTGTTGGGGTGGTGGTGATACTTGTTGTGGTAGTGGTGGTAGCATTGGTGATAGTGGTAATTTAAATCGTTGTTGTTTTTGTGGTTTTGGAGATTGTGGCAATTGTTTAGATTTTTCTTTTATATAGTTATGTACAGCCTCATCAAATTCATTAACATTTTTAATATCTTCATTAGATCTAATTTCTGGAATACCAGTATATATGCGATATTCATCCTTAATCCAATTGGCAGAGTTCAGAGATTTAACATGTTCTGGTTTTACATATTTTTGTCTTTCATAATATCCAAATGCGGCAATATCAAGTAATTGGTCTTTGTCCTTGATAGCAGCAATACCTTCAGGTGTAAATTTATCTATTATCTTAATTCTGGTTTTTTTTTTTTTTTTTTGTGGTTGTGGTTGTGGTTGAGCCGCTTGAATACGACCAGCAATATCAGCAGGTAATGTTTCAAGAGCTCGTTGTGTTGCCTCAGTTGCTGTAACAATTTTCTTTGTTGGTTCGACAATCGGTTTAAATAATTGTTTTGTATCCTCTTCAAATTCGACTTGAGATTCTTGTCGTTCTTGTAATTGTTGCTTGAAAGCATCACGAACAGGTAAATATTTTTTAATTGCTTCTAGTCTTTCTCGTGCTAATCTAGCTGAGTGTGGTTCTCCGATGACAACCATATTAATAATATTTATAATAATTGTTTAAATTCATAGCAGCAGGAAGGGTGAATGACCACATATGTGTGTAAGAGAACAGCAGACAAGAAGGGGGGATGATATGCACGATATGGCAGTCGAACCTTACACATTTGTCTTAATCATAATGCAAAATTTGCTCGAAAACCAAGTTATAGGGTCCACCGCAACAAGGGGGGTGGGGGTGGACAGACATTTGGTAATGAATATGTTTGCCTGATGATTAAGACAAATGATTTCGCGGTACGGCAGTCGAACAGACCACTTGCCTCAATTATCACTAAAATTTGTCTTAATTATAAGAGTGGTCTGCTCACCCTTCCTGCTGCTCATGTTAAAAGAAAATAAATAATTTACAGCCTATTTGGTTCTTCAAATATTTTTTAGTTTTGTTATTGTCAGTGTATATTATATACACTATTTCTTGCTCCAATATGGTACCATCAGCACTTCCAGCTGTAAGAATGGAATTTAATTTCCTTAATTCAGATCTTCCATAACTTCTTCTCTCAAGACTTGTTCAATTCACAGAACTAAGTTTCTAGGCCCGAGTTTACTCTTACAATTAGCAACAAAAGTCTATGACTGTTCTTCTCTTGAAGCTCAGAAAGCATATCCATATCAGAATTTTTTTCATATTGGGCTAGGGGGTTTACTGTATTAAAAAGAGTTCGCATTTTATATAGTTGCATTTGGTTCTCAATTTAGATTTAAAATGATCTTTCCTAGTGGAGTGTTAGCAACATGCACACAGGCTTCATGAGGTCCGAAACTGTAATGATATTTGCCTTATTAAATCTGGATTTTGTCAGTTCCATTGACAAATACACTGGCCGAATTCTCAACCTTTACCAGTTTGGAATATTGCTAGCAGTAAATAAAAAAAAAAAAAAAAAAACATTTTTCCTGCAGAGTCGATGAATTCAAACCATGGATAATTACCAACCCAATGTGGTTGAACATTTCTTTGTCTCTTAGTAATGTCCATATTTGGCATACTTTGCTGCCACAAGTCAGGCTTATATATTGTTTGGAGAAATAGTTACCTAATACTTAATGGCATCCTTACATTGTATCCGTCCGTTTTCGTGTCAAATTCAGACACAGCTGCTTTAGCTTAATGTTTTCACGTCAAATGCAATATCGCACGTTGGAGTTGATCCTCAGTATAATCAATTATAACAGTTAAAGACTTATTACCGTTAATTAATCAGTTCAAAAGAGAAACGGATAATTATGTTGTGAAAGTGACTTTCATACATTTCAGGCAATTTACTCGGATGATTGCAATCAAAGGGTAATCCAGTCTTGATTATCTTTCTGAGTTGAGTAAACTAAAGCTAACAAAGTCGTTTAAAGCACTGTATTATGACTCTATGGCCATAAACTAAGTAACAGAAAGAAGCCATTTCAAGCCCGGAAATGTGTTGGTCCGTCAAGAATCGCGACGCTTTCAAAACCTCCTTTGAATAATTCACAAAAGTTCCAGAATAATATTATAGTCAAAATAATGAGTACTCTCTGTTTCCACTGATCAGTCCAAACAAACGTTTCTCGACTAATATTTAAGTTCAAGATAAAACACGTCAGTAGACTTACAACAAGAACACAGGAAATAAGGGTGACTCCAAAATAAAAACGATTCTGAATGCTCAGCCTTCTCCTTATATATACCTTCTATTACGACTATATTTCACAACATTGCCCACGTGACAGATCTTTCTACTAAATGTATTCCGAAATTGCCTATTCATGTGACCTAACCCAACAATTGGGAAATTACTTAAATCGTCTCGGACCTTCCAAACTCCACCAGCCAATGAGAAATTAACCCAAAGTCGTCATCAAGTCTTATTATTACTTATAGATCCTATGTAATTTTACTCTCTACATATTCCCAAAACAGACCCTAGACACGTAGGGAAAAATCTAGCTAAAGATCATCTGTACAACGTTCAGCCATGCATAAAAATTACAACAATTCATGTACCAGGAGTTATAAAAATATAGATTTACATAACACACCGCTAATTAATCATACCGGATTTGCTTTAAGTGTTTTGTTTGACTGGCACTTTGACAGCTTATGTCAATCAGTAATATAAATCGCGCACTTGCGAACATTTTCACTGACTACTTGCTGTAGTATCACATGATGTGGATGAATGAGTTTGATTCAAACATTCAGTATACCCAGCAAGCATGAATGATCTGATAAAGGTAGATAACGTGATAAAAGTGTGAAAAATATCGCTTGCTTTAAAAAAGAAAAAAACACTTGTCCCGGACTTGCGCTTTAGAAAATTTTACTTGTCTGACTTCCAAAATGTATAGTCGGGGTCGTCGGACTATGGGATTTGATCAGGCCTAGCTTACACAAAGAAACAATGCTTATCTGAAACAATATGCTGAACAGTAATTACCATGATTTGTGATATTTAAGTTGCAAGGTTGACAGTAAATGTCAAAACATAATGAAATGTCACAAATATCCATTTCCTGTTGACACAGCTTTCAGGATCAGCGATAAACGTCACATTGTGTTATTTACTGGCATGTTCTGAATGAGATGTCACCGTTAAACGTGACTTATAACATTTCCGGGCGTCTGCGACATTTACAGTTTCTCCAAAGCCTTGTTAACATGCAGTGGTGTCTCTTATACAATACAATATCAGGATTTGCGGTCTTGGTGATATAAGGTTAAATAAAGCTTCATTTTGTCCGAAATACGATAACCAGTTCACCCCGTCAGGTATTAGAACGCGTCGTTAATATTGGTAGATATCGTTCGTAATAGTAGTAATTAAAGGGTTTGATGATATGAGCTGATATATCATGTTTGCTTTGAAAGTTATTAAAGCTATTGATTCAGGAGGATACCAGGATCAGCCAATCAGATGCCATTTTGACTCATTAATATGTGCAGATGTCGCTCATGTCTCACTTCGTGCAAGAGCTTGATGATAAAAATCTGTTTTGTATTCTTCACACGTTTGAAACGTTGAACAAAACACACATATCCCGGTATTTTACTCAAGGGAGTATCCGTGTTATTCAAAGGTGAATATAATAATGCGCATGTGGCCTGGATTGCACTCAAACTCTCCCATTTAGTGGGCATATCTTGCCATTAGATTTAAAGGCGAAATAATGCCATAAGAATATATGCCCAGTTTTAGAACGCATATAATGTGTATTACTTTCCTGCGAAGACATTATAAATGTTATCACGGCAGATTTCTTCTTGAAATTTGGGCTAGCACAATTAAAATTAAGATACATAAAGCTCCATAAACGTATTAATGTTTGATAATTTGTTCATCGGAACTGGGACAGGGCAAAATTACACAGTTTAGGTTATTATTTTGTCATTTTTGCTAGTTCTCAAGTGGATTCTACTGACTGAGAATTAGTTCCGAATAATTATACGATATTTCTCAACTAGACCGATAGAGACTGTCTTTTTGTGTGTAGACTATGAACTATATCCAATTATTTTACATTTTTCATAGCAAACCCAAAGATCAGGGCAAACGAAGTACATGTGAGGAGATGAATGATTGTGAACTTATTGGAATAATGAAAGCTAACGCAACCTTTTAGAGGACCATACAATTCTTCTTCATTGGATCCTATTCAACACAAGGTTGCATTCTAAATATAAAAAACCGACCTTACACGTATGGTATTATATATTATTTAAGAAGGAATCAAAAAACTCTTTAATCGACGTGAACTGATTTTATGTAGGAATTCCAAGGGTACCAGATGATGCGGGCCTCTTACACAGTATGAGCACTATGGGGCTAAAATGTGAAACTCTGCTATCGGAATACGCGCTAAGTTTCAGAATGCATAACATTGTATCATATTTGATAGATGAAATTAAGAATGTTCAACTGGTTATATTTTCACAACTTCCGAGTGCGTCTGAGATCATCATACTTTGCTTTGTGCCAGACCCAACGAGTACATTGTGGGATCGAAACTGCACATAAGCATGTATGAGACAAGAGATGTTTAAACATTTTCTTAAGCATGCAACTATTCCTTAGTGAATTTATGCTAAAGATAGTTAATCTTTTTCATACCGAAGCCCAGTCAGAGTGGCTGTTGTGTAGAACTGGAAATTGTTTAGTCAGTGGTGTGGTGTATCAACATTAGAGAATGCAGTGATGTTGATCATTCTTTCTTTACAAAGCAAGGTTTCTCAAAGACTCTTTGTAAAGATACCATTTTATGTGGAACATATTTTCGTTATAGCGATTGATCTTTTAGCTGAAAATAGTCATATGTAAAATATTCAGTTGAAATATTCCGTCAAATAAACTACATTTATTTCTTTACATATGTTAACTTACTTCTAATGCAATTTAATTATCTGAGTTATTCATTTTATCTCCTGTATGAAATGTTCAGAACTTTACACCGTTAAGATGGTGAAGAAATAGTAAAAATCAATCACGAATGGCCCATATTTGAAATGATCATGGGACATAATACTATTGAAGTTAAGTTAATCATGATCATTAGTTTTGTCCCCAGTTGTCACGCATGGATGAGATATATAAAATATTATCTTCACAGTTGGAATATTAAGCGAAATCCAATTTGGTACAGAGTGTAAATGATTCTGATTCTGCTTGAAAGTTTACTTTTTAAACAAATGATGTACAAGATGTTACTCCCATTTTAGATTTAAAAAAACATGACACAGTAAAGCATAGTCTAGGTATTGAATCACTGTCACTCCAATCGGTGCACAGACGAACATGATGAACACCATCAAGGTCTTCATCGTCACCAATATCCGAGTCCAAGGTACCAATTAGCTAGTTATCATCCCCTCAGTACATTTCGATATAACGAATATCACGATACCCACTTCCTAATATATCACTCCCGCTACAAAATTGTCTTTAATTTCATCAAAAATCGGCATTCATATCTTTGTCATCACTAACCGTTTCGGTACTGTCCGCCACTTGATTTCCATATATTGAAATGCCTTTTAAAAATAAAAAATTGCTAACCAGTTATCATCATATCAGATTATTTCGTAGAAGTCACGATCACGATCTGCACTGCCTATAATGTCAATTTTAATGGCAAAATTGTATATAGTGTCACCAAAATTGGCATCCACAATACTGCCATCACTTATCTCTTCGGTGCTCTCCATGATGACCTCAGCACGTAAAAACGCATGTTTAAAGTACACTTGTCAAATAACCAGCTATGTTCAACTCCGGTCATTTTGTGGAAGTAACGATAACGTTCCCCACTGCCCAAAATATAACTTTTCCGCAGGAAATAGTGCAATTTAGCAAGCAAATCACTGTTATCACTTGACTCTTCAGTACGGACCACCATATTGATCTCTTCAAGATAAAACTCAATATTTAAATCAAATTTTTACCATTGTTTTAACTCATGCTATCACAGCATGATTTAGCATTTATGTACCTTCTGCCTTTATTTCCGTCTTTTGAAAAATGTAAAATGAAATATTACCTGACTAAAGGAGCATATGAGCGATATAGTAGATATAATGTAGTGACCATATGACCAGAATTGCATCCAGTATGAAATAGGTTAATCATAGCCAATAGTAAGCCTAATCAAGATGATCTCCTTAGCAAATTAAAATTGTATGCGTCATGGCAGCAAATAATTATTAATTGCTGTTCATTGTTTGAGATTTTTGAAGGTATGAACGATTTTCTTATCTTTACTATCTAATTATTTTTCGAGTGGTGCAGTTTTATTCTTTCGGAGTGCTACTAATAAGTTGTACTTTACAATGGATTTTGACAAAGTTGATAGATATAGCATGTGTTCCAAACTGATAAAGGAATGTTTAAGTGTAAACAAGAAGATATCAGTTTAACAAATGTATAGTAAAAATATTTAAGTAATAAGACGCATTATTACATATTTAAACTAATGATGGTGACTTAGAATTTTAACCTTGTACATAAACGACCTTATATTTATATAATTTAAAGGGCCATAAAAATCTCTTCAAATAACTTGTATGACTTTTTTATTTCTCCAGTAACCTGGCTGGTAGTAGGAGAGCCACTGATAACGACAATTTCTTTCCATTTTGCCCTGTTCTCCCCTGCTCTTCAGCACTTTACATAGCCCATGCCTATCCAATCTTTGATGCTATAGTACCACCGCTTTTTCTGTTTGCTTTCTTTTCTCTTTCCTTTCATTGTGCCCTTTGAGACTGTCTTTGACAGGCGTGAGACGTGACGATACCGTCTTAGTTTACGCTTCTTTACAGTGGTGAGCAGATCTTCATAAAGGGGGCCCCGAGTAGCCGAGTGGTCCAAAGCGCTCTCCGTTATAGATCACTGCCATTTCACCTCTGTCTGCGCAGGTTCGAGTCTCGGATTCGGCCAATGTGGGTATGTGAGAAAGCTTGCAAGTAGCTTCTCGTGGGTCGGTGGTTCTTTTCGGGGTTTTCCCGGGTTCATCCTCCACCATTAATACTGGCCGTCATGTATAGCCTATCGTGTGCTGAAAAATGACGTTAAACCCTACAACAACAACAAAAGAAGATCTTCATAAGGTCCAATTACACCTTGGATTCTAATGCGCACCTCCACATTAGATCATTGGTCTTATTATGAAATTTTCAGGAAGTATATACCAATTTGTAAATATGAGAATGTGTACAGTAAAAGCAAACGTATATCAAGAAATTATCCAGGGTAAAATATATGCCACAAAGGGTCAGTGCGTGACCATTATTCATGCATTTGGAAACTAACCCCAGTAAACTCTAATAGCCTATAAGTCAAAGTAGCCATATACATGAAACGTTTATTGTTTTATGGCTGAAGTCGACACACAAGTGTCCCTGCTTTTGGGGTTTAGCTTTTCGACATCTCTGACCTTATCAATTGCCAATTTTCTGATATGTATATAACCATATTGTATCTACACTATGTACTTACGTTCGTGTAATGTTCACTTTTGATTCCTTTCCCAGTAAAGTGGTATGAGTTGTACTCTGAATAACGTAAGACAACGTTCATTGTGCGAAATCACGTGATGGGAAGCAGGGAATAATGACGGAGAAAGATATATAAATCATGTAGATGTATAATAGAAGGTTGAGAATGTGTTCACTGAATAAGGGTACACATCTTCGTTACCACATGACCTTAGCCATTTTGCACCGCT
>JAECUM010047697.1:5000-17566 GCA_016617855.1 Megalonaias nervosa
AGAGAGAGAGAGAGAGAGAGAGAGAGAGAGATTACCACCAATGTCCTTTTGATTCCAGAGAGAAAACCCCTGGCTTTACTTGCTTTAAGGCTATTTGTTTCTTGTCCAAAATTTGAACTTCATCATCGTTATATCTGGCCAAAACTACCTTTGTCTCGCGGTCCTCGAGCTCCCCTTGAAGGGCCAATTGAACCCTTATCTGTTTTTTTAAGTCCAAAGTCCTCTCCACTGCTGAAATCTCTAAACCCACCGATGCCATGACTATTCCTGTGAGAGCCATGTCTTCATGTTGTTTCTCAAACTGTACAGTCTGAATTTGAAAAAAATACTTAGATGTTAAGATTTTATTAAAGTATTCAATCGTTAAGAAAGTCAAAATCAACGAAAAAATGAATGCCTGGAGCAGTCATAACATTTAAGCGCAAGTAGGCAATTGACATTCCTTCACTACGTATTATAACGCTAACGTCTTAATCAAACTATTATCAAGGCTAATGCCGTCATGGACGTACTCTCTATCATTACTGTAATATTAGGAAGTCTATATGATCACCAAAATATACATATTATCATATCCATAATATTGTCAGTCAATACCATAAAGTATATTGTGAATTGACTATGGTCTTCTGACGCATACGGTACTCATAAAATAGACAAACAGTTTTAGATACACGGATTTCATAGTACTGTTGCAGTCTGTACTGATCGCTCCGGTGGCCTAGTGGTTGGAGCGTCTGCCTCGGATGCGGGAGGCCGTGGGTTCAAACCCCGGCCGAGTCATACCAAAGACTTTAAAAAATGGTACTAACAGCTGCTTCGCTTAGCGCTCAGCATTAAGAGGTTAGTGTTAGGACAGGTCGGCCTGGTGTCAGGATAATGTGACTGGGTGGGACATGATGCCACATGTCTGCGGAATGATGCCCCAGTGCGGGACATCACTATAAACTGCCACACTGCAGACATCGTAGCGATATGACTGAAAAATTGTTAAAGCTACGTTAAAAATCTATATCACACACACACACACACACACACACACACACACACACACACACACACACGCAGTCTGTACTACTTTGACATTTGGTATATAGCGCATTTAACTTTGATTTCAAAGAATAAGTATTTGATGGTAAGGCTGTTATATGATGCTTCTGCGACAGTTTCTAGATTCCGGTCTGCACTAAACTGGACTCAGTGAGTTTGCAATTTCATCACGATCAACACCGATGATTTGAAAAGTTCTTTCTCTTACATACTGTCAAAGTGACTGTCTCGGGAAAGAGATTTCTAGAGTAATGAAGCAATGCAAGCAAACGTCGGAGATTTTTGTCAATAACTAAAACACCGAGAACATTTGGGATTTCGTACATAAGCAAGTCATTCATTCGCTGAAACGCAGACTACAAAACATACACTTAGGAATGACAAACTGATAGATAAAATTAAGGCTAATTACGCGTCTTGTTTATTTCTAGATGGCGCTAGTGTATAATGGGGTTTCTAGACTGATTTTATATGTAAAGATGCTCCGCTTAAGATTGAAAGTTATGAACAGGGAACCTGAAGACCCCCGGCGCACGCACTTATCTGCAGAACTGAAGTGTTGGTGAATTTCAGTATTCAATTTAAATTTACTACCACCGGTTTTGGAAGTCACGAAGATATCAGATCTTGTTATGAATTTCCAACATTAGTCCCCGTGGATCTTTTGGGATTTAAAGCTGACTCTACTCCACGTCAGTCTGAACTACAACTCCTCATAGAAAGGGCAACATCTTAATAAAAGATATCGTATGTGGCAGAGAAGCTTCAGAAACGTTTTCTGCGATCGATATAAATACATATATCTCTGATAATACAGTATTATCTTACATGTATTTCCTCTGCATTTGGCAGCCTTGTTCGGGTTTCTTTTCTTTTTATAATATAGGAATCGTGACTTCACTGGACATTTAGAAATCATATTTCCTTCCAGAAATAACTGAGACATAAAAGATCTTGCAAGAATTTCAGACATAGAAGAATTTCCAAAACGTGACGAAAGTGAATTTACATCTCTGCCTAGAGCGCGGTATTTCAGTCAACTATTGGATAATTATAATCTAAATCACTGAACTAGGTGTGAATGTTTTCTGTGATCAACAGTAGTATTTCTAAATCGACATGGGTACAACCAATACACCCCGGATATGTCTGTACGAAGTAACGAACCCCACCCCCATCTACATTTTTGTTCGTAGATCATATAAAGGTATTTTGTGTGTTCACAAGTCAGCGACATCTAGCTCGTGCTGGTTGATGTTCGGATGACTTAGGGTAAGCTAAATATATAAATGTATCCCTTTCTTTCCATTATGATCAAGATCAGGGACACACATGAACAACAATTACAGGTCAAAGAATTTTCTGTCACAACGCCCAAAACGACTTGTGTATATATTGTGTGTAGTGTTCCTATTTACGGTATATAGAATTTTAGTTTCAAAATATCGCGTACATGTATGGACACAAATGATTGTCACATATGGTTAATGTTCATCCGAAACTATTGTTGCATAGTTATAGTGTTTATTCAACCTTTATTCTGAGTGTTATTTCACTGTCCACAGTTCCTTCTGGAAAGTGTATCTCTACAGCATGTTCATCATTGGTGTATGTTGTACCCTGTGGGGTTAGGACACAAATGTCTGACATGGACTGCACAACTGCAGTGAAGGCCTCACAGTTCTGTACGGCGAAAGACACCATTGGCGTTTCGTTCACGACACTCTGAAAATTATAAATGATTTTTAGAAACAAACAAGAAAGTAAACAAACAAACAGAAACAAAAACAAAAAACACCCCCCCAAAAAAACCAGCCACTCCCCCCCCAAAAAAAAACCCAAGAAAAGACTATTCTTTACTGATTGTTGTACTCGTTGTCAAATTTATTTGAATGGAATCCAAAGTGACCATTTACATTCTTAATAACTTTACACTGCATATCAGAACGGAAAAACTTCGCTTCCATGAATCGCAATAGCTCACCTGGGCAGCAAATGTTAGGCAGTGTCAATTGAATGGAATGTCCAGATTTGTATTGGAAACTTTACTTCTGCGGACTTTGTTTATCAACCATACTGAACACCAGATTGCTCCCAAAATGCCATGTTATTAAAATAGCAACTTAGTTTTTGCTCCAGAACCGTAGCCTCTGACGGACCTTAATCTGGATGGCGATTGTTCCCGTCCAGATTTAATGGCAAATGCCTGAGTAGTATCATTTTGCATCACACAACCTCAAACCCTCATAATGATACTACTGCATGTACTCTTCCTCTCTCGTGCGCATGAGCCAAATAATTGTCAGCTCGATCCGTACTCTCCAAGAGAAATGTTGTGGCATTTTTATGCACTCTATTTTTGAAATTCATTTTGATTTCTTCAAGATATATAAGATTAATCATTATTCACCACAAACGAATGCATTAGCTATTTTAATCCAATAGACGATTTTGACTTTTGAAGGACTCTGGACGAGTAGTTATGAAACGAAAGACACTTGTCTGTCATAAAAGAGTCTGCGCCTGAAACGTGAAGCACAGGACAAGTAAATCACAGCGCAGAATTTACAAAATACATTGTAAACGAGATATTATGTTTTCAAAGAATAATAAAATGCAGTGTGCAGCAAATGCATAAGGCTTCAACACGAGCAAAGGGTTCTTTTTTAGGTACAGTATAAACTGTATATTTTCATATAATTTAAAAAATGTGTCATAACTTTAGACACAAGAATTTGACCATTCCGGCTGACTGACCTAAAATAATTACCTCTAGCTCAAATTATTATGATACGATAACATGAGTGCAACCAGTAACTTTTCACACTTTTCGGCTCGAAAAGATATGTACCCAAGTTGTAAATGGCCTATTACACTAGTGCCAATTAAGTCGCTTCACACCTTTTACAAAAAATATAACTCCGCCAGTGTTTAAGCTACAAGGTTGTGATTAGCTATTTTTGGAACTTCAGGACCTACGTGTTTCAACTGCACACTCACTGATAATTACAACCGCAGTACAGGCCATATCTAAGACAACTGCTTCTAGAAGAAATGTTTCTTTTCTTTTTTTATTTGATGCAAAAGTCTGATGTCAACCTATAAACATCATTTCTGGTAGCTGAGTGATACCCAAAAGAAAGGCAAATATTTTATCAAAGTCTTGCTGAATATTAGAATTCCATGATCCATAACAAGAACGAAACAATACTTGATTTTCATAGACTTGCATAGCCGCATGTAGAGTGGGAGGTTTAAGGAGACAAGCTTCTACATCGGGCGCAATAAATCACGCCTTCTTCATTCTCACATTCGCTGCCTAGAGTCATTATATTTGTAGCTAACAAGTACATTCTTTCTAATGTTATGGTTTAAGAAAATGGTAAAATATAACCAGAAATCGTCGGATCATCTCTGTAAAGATATTGAACTTTTCCCACCTTTCCTGGTTCAGAGATTTCCTGCCATTTCCCATCGACCTTGACTTTCACCACAACGCAGTCTTTTTCTTTAAGCGCTGAGTTCGTTATCGGAAACTCCACTTTGATTTCGTGGCTGCATTTGACCCCCAAGGGCGCAAAGGTGTAGAGGTTTGCGAACAGCGATTGATCGACTTTGAGTTCAAGACTGTTCATCATCGCTTTTCTTTCGGGCATTGGGCACGTTTCAATTCGAACCTTCCCGATCTCGCGATAACAATCCATTCGATACTGAATCTTTGCTCCTGATGACCAAGAGACTACAGGAAGACTGCAAAAAATGAAAAAGGTAAATGTTCACTAGGTACTGAATGATTAGAACCAGAATTTCAAACATATGTACAGTTTGAATCTAACAGCAAGAATCTTGCATCGTAAATGTAGATGTAAGCCTAATTAACATATCATCTTTCACACGAATGAATCGAGTTATTACATCAGACTTTATTAAGAAGACATGCTACTGTCACGGCAGAGTGCGCGTCGTAGTAAACGTTTGCACGATTCATGCTTTTCACCACACTTTATCATTAAAGATTAAAAGTTAAATCTTTCTTTTTAGTTCTATATACACACAAAACTACATATGTGCTTCGTTCTGAGTCGGCAGAAAGAACGAGTTTGACCCATACATATGCATAAATCATTCCGAAATAGTTCTTTCCTCCGTCCTGAAACAAAACTCGAATGCATTTTTAAAAAAAAAAAAAATTAATACATAACCCCTCTTTATGCTTTGAAATATCTGTAGCTTCACTGTATGAATGCAATTCTACACGAACTGGAATTTATGTAAGTTCCATTCACTGCGTCTAAAAAGATAGAAACGTGGACGTTAAAGAAGACATATTAGTAGTTTCAATTTGGGAGTGTGCTAAGGTAATATGAACTGAGCTGATATCGATAAAACAAAACAAAACAGATCTAGTATGTAACTTTAAATGGGTATGTAATAAAGGACACGTCTGAATTTCGTACTATATTGAGAAAGAATTCTTGGCTTGTGCGAAGATGGAAGTTTTCAGGAAAAAATGGAAAATGCTTACCGTTTCTTCTCCCAGGCCTCATTACTGATATGCTGGAAGCGGTCTCCGATTTTCTGTACAATGCTGAGACAGTCTTGTTTTGATCTGAGAAAATAATAATGCGTGAAGACATTTACTTATAGGAAATCAAAAAAGCCAAATTCACTTGGAAAACAAATGTTTATTAACAGTTCTGTTCTGACCATCTAATCGATTGATGTCCGCCGCCGTTTCCATTCCCAGTGTTCCCTGATGCCACATACGGGACTTAGTGACACATGCCCGTATGAAAAGGTGGCCTATATAAATAGATATACACATACTTGAGTTTTGTTACTTGACGTTTGAATGGAAAAGTTAAATTCCTAAACTGGACAATTGTCCACTGAAGAAGAAGACCTCGCCACTTAGTAGCTGAAGCGGAAAATGCAGGTCACAGCGGCATACTCTTTAGAGGGACAAATGATCTGAAGAGCATTGGAATACAATAAACTGACCTCAAACTCCAAGACAAAGGATAAACGGACACACAAACGTACAGACATGTCCATGGACAAGTTTAATGCTAAATGTTTCACTTTACTATACTCGTTAAGTTATATTGAGACTCTTCTTTTATACCATGCATCCATTCTGTCTCAAACAGCCGTAGTTTTTATTATGACGTCATAATTAGCATTCACTTGATCAAAACCGCTACCTGACTCCCTCGAATAGGAAACTTAGTCAACTTTTAACCGTTTAGATCTTGCATTTTGACAGTGAACAAAATCCATTTAGACTCACATGTTTGTTTTAGTACTAACCGTCATTGCTAAAACCATAATGAAAATAATTACATTTTTCAAGATCGATTTTTGTGAAATTCTATAATAACAGGATTTGAGAATTTTAAGGCAAGATGAATGGTAAGACGCGAGTAAACCAACGATGTTCACGTACTGGGAACGACGGTCTTGCCCGATGTTGCAGTTTGAATTTACTAAAAACTTCGAGATTAAATATTTCCATAGCTACGGATGATAGCTACATGAAATATGCGGCACCGGCTATTTTAGGTCTACAAATATTCCTCTTCCGTTTGTATGATCTCTAACAAATGTGTCTTGAGTTCAAAAATCTGAGTTTGTACTTGATAAGATTTATGAATTCCATACTTGATCAGACCATGACAAGACTTAGAGAATTAAGTATTTTCTGATGGGTATGGATAACAAAATTATTTAATTCTCTAGCAGCGAACATATTCGCCAAAAGTACATTCTGACAATAATATTTTGCTAACTCGAAGTATGTAGAAAAATAGCTAATGGTTATTTCTTGTACATTTCAACAACCATTAAAACGCCGAAAACAAACGAAAATATGATGATCACAAAAGAACGTATTTCCTCTTTTTGCACATTGCAAAGTTCGTTTTATTCGTCACTGTAGAGCAAAATGCGCAAATTATATAAAAATAGAAGAAAAATTAATTTTCCCCCTTGGAGTTCTGTATGAAAGTATGAAATACTGAAGTCGGCTACTAAACTGCGAAGAAAAGCAAAGAAGTTTGAAAATTTTACCGTTTTCCAACTTTTTTAAATTCGAGTGCACCTCAACAAACGAAAATAATTATTTTGGCTTTTACATCGTATTTCTTTTAAGACGATTATTCTCTTACACAATAATTCCACAATTATCGCAAAACAGCAGTTATGAAAATATAAGTATGGTACCTCTTCTTGTTTTCTGGCACCGCTGGTGGTTCAGTCTTCACTTCTTTCACTTCCATCACTTCTTTGCTGCAAATGGAATATAACTTTGATTCACACAGAGAGGGTTGGGTGGAGTGGGGTGGGGCTTTACATTGTGATATATGCATATGTACTTGTACATTTTGTCTATTTACCGAAGTAGGGGGAATCATATTACATAACTGCTGGATTGATTGAGTAACATGTAAACACAAGGTTTCCTTCATACTGTGTGTGTTTGACAAGCAGTGTGTTCAAGTAGAGTGATTTAGAATTTCAGGTTGATTTACGTTTCGCTTATATTCACTTGTGATGACGAGAATCTAATAGTTGTGTTTATTTGCTGTGACATCAATGTAAAATGCTTTTCAATGATTGTAATGCCAACAGCAAGTCAAAATAATCATTAGACGCTTTTCAGAATTTCATACATTATAAACATACATACACATTAGTTTGAGATCATCTGCTCAAGATGAACTTCTTTTCATAAAAAATGAATATATTTTTACATATCTAATATTTGTCTTGCATTGTTTGTCGGACTATAATAGGTTTCATTGTAGATAGCTACTCTTCAATTTGGAAAACAACAAGAAAGGCAGAAGAACATACATGAATGCGCAACTAAGATGGCGCTCTATAGTCTCGTAGTTTGCATAGATTTAGATTTTTAAAGACAAAAAATGTCCTCCGGTTTCCTCACTGGATATGCTGGCTATTTGAAACAGACCTTGTATGTCTTAGATATTGTTCAGAGTACTTTTAATTTCTCTATTTTGCTGTATGGGTCGTAGAGTACACAGTTTGGCATTATTTCAGATGTGCACCTTTAAAAAACTGCTAGCTCGGCTTGGTCAGTTTCACTTATCGGACTTCAGAGGTAAATTGTAAATAAAGGGCCCATAACGTTTTGTTTTACATTTTATATATATTTGGTTATTTATTCATTGCAATGTCAGAAGCTGGTATTGTCCAGTCAGGCAAAATTAGTTTTTCCTATTTTAATAGCTGCTAAAGATAGTGTACTTTAGACTAATGCAGGCTGATTATTTGAGTACAAGTGAGCAGTAATTTTTACTTAGCTATGTACTTAGACCATGTACAATTTCCGTAAGTACAAAATTCAAAGAAATTTCAGCCACCGTATATTAAAGTAACATAGAGGTATACCAAAATTCTCTCAATTGTGCATGTTGCGAATGTAAACAACTTCACCTTACACCTGCCACTCTCTCAGAAGTTCATAATATCTGCAGAGCGCCCTCTAAGTCGCGAAGAAAACACATTAATGGTCAACTAAGTCGAAAAGAAATCCCATTAATCATCAATGCGCAACTAAGTCCGCTCTGATACCATATGATTTCCATTGGAATTACCTTGAGAATAAACTTTAATAAACTCACATAACACAAAAAGGTTCTGCCTTGCATTCTTTCATCAATATTACTAACTCGGGGCTGTTGTATTAAACAAGCACAGAGATAATACAAGTTATATATTTCATTCACGAGTGTATAGTCAGTTCATAAAATTTTCTCGATCTAGAATTACTATCAAGGGAAACTGGAATGATTAGCACATACCAAAATGCAAATAACTTACTGTTTGTCCTACATAACACGGTATGAGTAATTACGGTAATTTTAAAGTGGATAAATCGTTTATTACCAAACTAGTTTTGTGTGTTTTACAATAAGTGAAACTAAACTGTAACATACTTTGCTTTCTTATTATTCTTTGATCCCTTCGCACTGCCTTTGGCATCCTTGCTGTTAAAGAAAAATCAAGTATCATCACCCATTTTCATATCACGGCAACAATAAATACAATAAATATGACCAACGTTACCGTTAGTAACATAAAGCAAATAAATAAATTAAAATATAATGAACGCCATATACTAAGATTATACTTGTGTGTTTCTTATATTACAGTTGATTTATATCATAAATATTCATTATTAATTTCAGATCAATAATTCTAATGAATCTTTCAACTGTGAAGAAATTTCTCTACTCGGTAATTTTGAGATTATTGATAAAACGCTTACGTAGGCTACTGGAACCAGACAGTGCTTAGCTGCATTAGTGATAGGAGGTGTTTGTTTGGACATTTCATTGTACAAAGAAAACCCTAAATATAGCAATCAGGGAGAAAAATATATCTATCTTTAGATTTGGACAAAGGAAGGATGGTAGGATGAATAAGGTGATAACAACAAGAAATACCGTTGCATTATCATGGATTATTTGTCAAGAATTGTCCTAACGTCCTCACCACTTCTCCCCACCCCTCTGCCCTATTTGCTTTTGTAAATCTAAAACTGTTGGGTGGGTTTTTGATATTACAATTTGAGGACTTTACTTGTAATGGGCTCCGTATAGTGAGTAACGTGTCGGTATTAAGTTAAACCTAATGCGTTGATGTACGTTTGTTTAAGACCAAGTGCTTAGATTTCATATGCGTTAAAATAAATTAATTACCTGGTTTTCTTATCGGGCGGGATCTCTTGCTGGGCAGGTGGTTCTTCTACACTATGTGGGATAAGCAGGTAAGACGCATTTTGAATAAATGTATAGGATTTTCAGAGAGAGAGAGAGAGAGAGAGAGAGAGAGAGAGAGAGAGAGAGAGAGAGAGAGAGAGAATAAGTTATATGTTAGCAAATATTAATAACAAATACACGTAATCAATTATTGCACATTAAAGAAAACACACAATGGTCTTAATTTGGCAATTCTCTGATCAGGAATATATATATATATATATATATATATATATATATATATATATATATATATATATATATATATATATGTGTGTGTGTGTGTGTGTGTGTGTGTGTGTGTGTGTGTGTAAACATTTGGTGACTCTGGTCTTCCGTAAGTTTGCTAATAAATACTTGGTCCTAACACAGAACAAGCCATTTAAATGGAATGTTATTTTTCACCGTTGGCGTCAAGGACCTAAATGAATAAAAATCGAGAGAGTCGTCTTCAAATGAGCTAAATAGCAGTTTCAAAATGGTCAAATGTTAGGAATGACGTTTTGCTGACATTGGTTCTAGTCGTTTGATGTCGTTATACCAAACAGTGTGGATGGTTACCCTGAATTCAACAGAGGCATGATGACAGTCACAGAATGGCAATTTTAGTCGAAGTTCACGAACTACGGCAAGGTTGTGTACAAGAAGTTGCCATCTTTGCTCCTGCTCAACTGTTTTCGCCTGAGAAAAGACCTAAACACCTTTGGTCAGATCGCCAGAGTATGAAGATAACTCTAGGGTTCATTAAAAGCCAGTTATCGTGGAGCAGTCCACTGCAGTCTTTTTCTAGCTTTGTGATTACCGGAAAGAATATATTATTTATCAAGAGGGTTATGCCTGTAGGGCAGGCAAGTTGTTTTCATATGACACCACCAGCCTCCATATTTCCTCCATTGCAATCACCGCCAACTATCTTCTGGGGCACCCTTTAATAAAACGCTTGTGAAGCAGGAGATGATTTGACAGAAATGTAATAACCGATAGAAGCCATAACGTCCTTTAATCACCGCATATTACATATATGCGTGCAAATGTATATGCCATTTGTACTGAATATTGTTCCGCTCAAGCAAACAATATACTCAAAATGGCCATCCCTCTCAATAAAAATGACGTAGGACGTTAACTCAGAAGAGGGTGGAAACCCTTTTAATGGCCGGTAAATCTTTTGGAGAAGGTATTTTATCTATTGTGTTTCACTGGTGAAAACTTAGAACATTTGATTTTAGGCTAATGCAGGTCTCACTCATGCAGTTTTCTCATTGTCCACTAAAAAAAATAAATAAATCTGTGGACGTGACATTGCTTTTAAATAGTGCAGAGAATTCAAAATAAAGGCTGAAGGCAAGGTTTACATTCAGAAATATTGTTATGCTCAAGTCATAACAGGTCAGAATTGGAACATACTCTACTTTCGACTCCTCTTGAGTGCTAAGGGTATCTTTCTCAAATGAAGACAAAGTCTTCATCAGATCTTCCAAATCATCAAGGTCATCATCTTGTTTCCTAAAAATACGTTGCAATATATTAACGTACTCTCGTCAAAATGTTTATAATACTTTAAAGATTCAACAGATTTTCTCAAGTTTCGTTACAAGCACAAATTATTTAAAAACATGAACGCTGGAAAATATATTAAGGCATTGTTATAATTTTATGGTTGATTGTTTGCCCATTTAGTTGAGAAATTGTCAAGACAACCAATTTAAGTTGAAGGCAAGATTTCAGGGTAAAAGGCTTTATTTTTGGAGGATCCCTACATTATATATATATATATATATATAACCTTACTTTAACTATATATATATATATATACTGCTATATATATATATATATATATATATATATATATATATTGATTTAACTGATTTAATATAAAGGGGCAAAATGTTTCAACTTTGGAATGAACGACGCGATTTCTAGAAAGGTTCTCTGTCTTATAAGATTTTGCTGCGGAGCAAAGCTTTTGAAACAGGGAACCAAAACGATTATAGAATGCATATGCCATCTGAAGAATAACGTTTGAAACGAGTTCCCTTTCTCGACCCTTACCTTGCCTCTATCCCTGGTTTGAGTACCCTTTCCAAAATATGCCAAACTCCATAAAGCTCCCAGCCAATCAAGTCCTGTAGAGGCTCAATAACGGTATGGAGGGTCTCCCTGGAAAATATGCATATTTTATTTACTTTAAATATTGACAAGGATTACCGTCCAGGTCAGTATGAATAAATATAGATACCAGCAGAACACAGAAGGAAACTCGAAACAGAAATTAGGTCCAATAACGCTTTAACTGACATATACGCGCGCTCGCGCACGCGTGCACATACATACATACATACATACATACATACATACATACATACATACATACATACATACATACATACATACATACAATCAATCAATGTAGAGGAAGAACAGAGACAGTAGTTCTGGAAAGTAGAGTGAAATTTAACATGGATGGTCTTGCACCTCTTACATGGTCCATTGCAAATATAAACTTGCGTATGTGTCAGATATAGATATGTGTAGAGGTCAGAGAAGTCTACTTACATCGGTCATTTTTCATGTGTTATTTCGTTTCCGTCATTTTTAATATTTCAGAATGCAACCCCCTTTTTCCTGCCAATGCAAAATCCTTTTTTCCTGCCAATGCAAACTCCTTTGTCCTCAGGATTTTCTTTCATATGCTTCCATTATTTCTTGTTCAATCCAGCTTAGAGAAGC
>JAECUM010047698.1:0-12541 GCA_016617855.1 Megalonaias nervosa
ATATATATATTACATTTTGGTTAGAGCGTCCGCCTCGGATGCGGGATGTCGCGGGTTCCAACCCCCGCCGAGTCATACCAAAGACTTAGAGACCGCTCCGGTGGCCTAGTGGTTAGAGCGTCCGCCTCGGATGCGGGAGGTCGTGGGTTCGAACCCTGGCCGGGTCATACAAAAGACTTTAAAAAATGGTACTAACAGCTCCCTCGCTTGGCGCTCAGCATTAAGAGGTTAGTGTAGGACTGGTCGGCCTGGCGTCAGGATAATGTGACTGGGTGGGACATTATGCCACATGTCTGCGGCATGATGCCCCAGTGCTAGACATCACTATAAACTGTCACACTGCAGACATCGTAGCGATATGAGTGAAAAATTGTTAAAGCTACGTTAAAAAATCACACACACACACTCACACACCAAAGACTTAGAAAAATGGTACTAGGCGCTCAGCATTAAGAGGTTAGTGTTAGGACTGGTCGGCCTTGTGTCAGGATAATGTGGGACATGATGCTACATATCTGCGTCATGATGCCCCAGTGCTAAACATCGCTATAAACTTCCACACAGCAGACATCGTAGCGATATGACTGAACAATTCTGAAAGCTACGTAAAAAATTCAAATTACACACACACACACACACACACACACACACACACACACACACACACACACACACACACACACACACACACACACACACACACACACACACACACACACACACACACACACACACACATTTTGCTGACATTATTTGCTAAAATGTCGAGGAGCAAGCAACTCTTCCAAACTGTCAGAGTTCTTTGGCAAACTTATTCGGATAAAAGACATGACTACAGTCCTGTTCTTGAGCATGCAATCCAGTTCATGAATGTTATTCAATGCAGTCATAAAGTCTTTGCAATAGGATGCCATAAATAAGCGATCCTCCTCGTCCGCGCAGATAATTACTGTAGCTCGTTAATACATAACTGAGTTCTAACATCCCGCGACAATGTCGAAAAAGCTATTGCCGATAAAATAATCTCAAGTCCGGTTCGTGTACTGCCTACTGTCGCTGTTCATTTAACTGAAATCGGAATATGTTCAACATAACGGTATTTCACTTTCGAATACTTAGTACAGATTCATGCAGAATCTATTAAGACATGAACATGTCGTTTGTCCAAAAGTACATGTTTAAAAGTTAGATTGTTAAAATTTAATTACAGTTTCCTAATATCAGTCTAATTAATATTTTCAAATCACTTTCACATTTATTTTGTCATCGTGCACTGCTGAATACACCCTAGCTGTCGTTATGCATGGACATCATCGATTCTCCGGGTGCAGTGAAAAAGCATGGAAACCCTGCAAATGCATGAAACCGTGAAACACGAAAACAGAAGAACCTGGACATTGGTCACTTGCTGATATAATAGGCCTTTTATTTATTAAATATGGCTGAACACCATCGAAAATAGACGAAACGTGTGACCTTAGTTCTTTTTAATATCTCGTTTCATGCTAACTTTGATGAAGCTGGAAAAGATTCATGTACGCATGGATGAAGTGGTAACAAGACATACTGAGAGGTAATGTCTGACCTGATTCAATATTATTTCTACTCCATCACTTGCAGTACGGGGAGTGCGAGCATAACAATACCAAATTTCGTACTCCCAAAAAGTATATGGACTTTTATTATTTTAAAAAGGAGAGAATAGAGTGAAACAGCAAATTAAAGCTGAAAGAAGCAATAACTGTTTGCATGTTTTCCAGACAAGACTTTTAAATGGGCTTGATCAAAATTGTTATATTCATAATGCTTGTATTCTGAATAAATATCACAATACCATTACATATGACAATATCATCAAATATCATGATACCATTAAATATCACGATGGTATTAAACATCACAATACCATCAAATATCACGATGCTATTAAATATCACAATACCATTAAATATCACAATGCCATTAAATACCACGATACTATTAAATAGCACAATACCATTAATTACATGTCTCGATACAAATAAATATCACAATGCCATTAAATATCACAATACCATTTAATATCACGATACTATTACGTATCACAATACCATTAAATATCATAATATCATTAGATATCACAGTACCATTAAATATCACGATACTGTTGCATATCTCAATACCATTAAATATCACAATGCCATAAAATATCAAAATACCATTAAATATTACGATCCTATTATACATCACAATACCATTAAATATCACAATGTCAATAAATATAAAATTACGAATAAAAATGAAGATACTATTAAATATCACATATCATTTATATCACAATGCTATTAAATATCATGATACTTTTAAAATATCTATACAATTAATATAACAATACCATTAAGCATCACGATGCTATTAAACATTACGATACTAACAAATATCACGAAACCGTACCATGCTAAATTTGGCCTTGAAGACCCTGTATTTATTTATTTAAATCTTGCAATTAAAAATTGACAGCTTCGTTTACAGAGCAATTATGAACTGAGAAGATGACTTTTGTATTGAAAATTTATTATCTTGAAGATGCATTTTCAAACTCATGAACTGAGAAGATGCTTCTTCATATGATTGATTTTTTGTTGTTTGTATTTATATTTACTGTGGGTGTGTTATCAGCTATTTTCTTACACGTAAGGTGACTGCCAGCAATGTTTCGTCCTTGCTTGTTACTTTAATGTTATATTTTCTTGTACAGAATGCATCGATGCTTAACACGGTAGGTATATTGTATTTAGAAGTTTCTACATCGTAAAGTGATGCGAAAATGTGCCAGATATAAACTGAGGAAAAAAAGCGTCTAAAGATTGTTCTTGACAAAATTCTGCTGAAGGGTTCAAGATCTTATATACGTATAGCGAAAATAATATCATACCAAACGCAAAACTTGTAGTTTATCCGGTATTGCTTGAGATGAACCTTAACCTGCAATGATTTTGCTAAATATACAGAATCGTAAGGAAAGACTCTGAATTGTATTTCTTGCACTATTCATTTTTAGGCATACTCTTTCTGATAGATGTACAAAATGTATGGTTATCTATTATCAAACATTGCAAACCAGAAACTGCGGAAAATGCCTCTCATATTTACAATGAAACTACAAAGCTATCTTCATCTACAATATATATCCAGTTTATGTCAAGATTTCTTGCACCTGTACCAGGAAACGGGTCGAATGTTTCGCGTATTTTTGTCTTTGGCAACACGGTTGTTTTTATTAATTTGTTACAAGAGTTTCCGATCAAAGTGTTCACTGAAAATTCATAAAAGGCTTGTGAAATATTGACCTTTCGGCACATAGCAAGGGGGTGGAAATTCTGAACAGTTTGTGAACAGAAAAAGAAAATAATTTTTACTGTGCGACATTAACTTCAAACATTGACAGATATTGTCTTTCATTATCGGCTTCATGTCTTTCATCCCTGAATATAAATGATTGAAATAGATCATTCTTTAATTTGGCAGTTATTTGAACACAGAATGAAAAGGGGGAATAAATCCCATTTCCGTATTTTAATTTATTTCTGTTCAGATACTTCTTTGGTACATTCTCTTAAAGAGTTAGAATCACATTCATGTGATGATTGGCAAGTTTGGTTCATGCCGGAATAGCTAAACATGGGTCAGTAAATGCTTGGGTTATGACCATCACGAGGCACTTTGTTCTGTTTAAGAGATGAGAAAATGCACCAATATTGCCTTTTTCAAAACTGAGGATGTCCCGACAGATGAACTTGAAAGTAAAGCGCATTCTTCTCGATGGAAATTAATTTTGTATTACAGGTCAAGATATTGTCCATTCCAGTTAAAAAGATGACAAAAAGACTCGAAATTGCAAGATCAACTTTTCAAGGAGTGTCAAACAAAAGGTACTGTTAGATAGGATGTTTTCGTTGAAGTAGGTGTCAAGACCAGCCAAGACAAGAGCGTTGGATGGATTGAACGAATTCATAACATGTTAAGCTGCTTTTGTCAGTGATGACATTAGATTTTACATACATCTCAGTGTGAATACTGCTTGACCTCTGAGACAGCTGCGGGAGGCATACAAAGGACATACAAACCAGTATTATTCTCTGCAGAACATGTGAATTACTATCTTGTCCACTTTCTCAGCTATGTATCATGGAATGATATTACATCACGTTTTAATACTTAAAATGATAATCGAAAACTGTTATATAATTTGGTTTTTGTAATTTTAGACGGAAATCGAGACATTCGCAAACATTCCATTTGAACATTCTTATAAATAACGAACATTTAAATAAAATCAATCAGGTGCAGTTATATTGTAGTTTGGGACTGCTTTTAAAACTAAAGAAACTGTTTAATTACATATTTGGAGTACAATAGAAAAAAAAATGTTTTAAAAATAGTACAGAAGTAACAAACAGACGCATTACAATCAAATGCTTTCTTTCTAGTTGAAAAATTTAAGACGAAATGTTCATTAAATGATAATACTGAAATAGTTCTTAGTAATTGATGCTCTTGGGTCACTGGCATTGTCTTTGGTTCTTCAGCGTGATGTGTTCATACTTAGGCTGTAAAACATTATGCGTCATCCTTGGAGTGGTAATATGTGCCCGTGGCGTGATATAAACATCACACATGGCATCATATAATCGTCACACATGGCATCATATAATCATCACACATGGCATCATATAATCATCACACATGGCATCATATAATCATCAAACATTACACATAAGCTTTACAGTGTTAATTTATGTTAATGGCATCATATGAACATCGCACATTGCATTATATAAACATCACACATGGCATAATATAAACATTGCACATAAGCCTTACAGTGCTAATTTATGTTCATGGCATCATGTGAACATCACACATGACATCATATGAACATTACACATGGCATCATATAATCGGTACGCATGGCATCATATAAACATCACACATGGCATCATATAATCGCTACGCATGGCATCATATAAACATCACACATGGCATCATATAATCGCTACGCATGGCATCATATAAACATTACACAAAGGAATTATAATATGTAATATAACTTCATGGCTTGATATAAACATTACACCTAAACTTTACAGTGGTAATATTTATTTGTGGCAACATGCAAATACTATAATGAAATATCTACTTTAACAAATAGATTTCGGTTTTCTATATATCCTCAATAATAATTTTTATTATATACGCTGAATTATCTACTTTTTATACATCGCATTGAACAGAAAACGGCAGACATATTCTGTATTCGACACACGTATACTTATAATTGTATAGTCCTTGTTTTTAAACATATAATGTACCTAAAGAATACGTTTATTATTTTAGCTCCGTAAGCGCCCTTTGATGTGAAGCTTGGTAGTTTTGATATGGACAAGATACACTTGATGTTACTGCGTCATATTTAAAGAAGATGGTTCACTAAGCTGTCAATAAGTCAAGTTCAAACGTAGATGACTTTAGCTACAGAATGGTTTCATAAACATTCTCCTGTAAGTGTCATAAAAGACGCCTATCAAGGTATTACAGAATAATAGCAGAGAATATAAGAACTAGCGAAGTATAGCGTGTATGTGCGGGTTGAAGAATATACCATTTATGCTCGCTTATAGGTCGAGTACTACTGCAAACTGCACCGACCCAGATCTGCCGTCGCATAATGCACTGGCTGATCTGGGTCTAATTAGTTTGTTAGGTGTAATCAGTACAGAAAACAGCATTGACTCTGATCTGCTGGTGCAAATGTTGTTTGCAATTGGACTCGATTTATAAGCGAGTACATATCATAGCTCTATGTGAGGACAATTGAATGGCATTGTACCGGTGTAGATGGCGTACTACCGAATTGTCCTAAAAAATTAAATTTAAAAAATATTAAATGATGATGAACTCGTCATTCTAAGTGTATCCAACTTTGAGTATAGAGCGATTTCACGTCTGTACAAAATTGCCTCGAATTAATTTAAAGCACACTAGTGAACATAATACACAACGAAATTGTTGATTGCAGAGATTTCAATCTGGGCTCGGGCCCCAACACATACATCAAGGTCTATGACGATCAAGTAAAATTCTAATTAGTAGGTATAATATTAGAAAATGTCTTTGTTCAAGAGATTGCATAAACGGTGTTTTAAAGAATGTTACGCAGCAATCTCGAGTTCCAAGGGATTAAAGCTGACAGCTTGTTACAACGCACAAGATTGTTTCTTTTTTAAATCATATATTCAAATATTTCACTGACAAAGGTTGACGAGGATATAATCTCTGTATTTCATCTTCCACATCAGATAAAGACCGTTTACAACTGGTGGTGGAATAAGAAAGGTACTTTAAATACCTTTTAGTTCTCACACATTGAGCTTGAGACCTTGCACAGGATCACCCTTACGTCCTGAATTTTCTCACGCATTCTTAAAAAAGCCTGTCGTACATTTTTACCCTAATGATTTAATGGTTGCCTAACTCTCCGGTAAATTTACCAATTTCCTTATCCACCCCACCCCCCACCGTGGCTTCGCCCCACGTCCCCGACCAGAGGTGCCACCCCATGGAGATGATGATCACATCTGTGTCACTTAAGGGCAGTTGGCAGCTCTGACTTCGTAATTGTAGATGACTTAAATGGTACCGACAGCACTGTTAATTTTTCATCGTAACTTATATTAGTACCCTTTTAGAGTCAAATATTTTGTTGTATTGAGTGAAGGGAAAAATGCATGTTCCAGTGTCTCCTATGTACATACTTGTATGCATCGTAATCCTGTGTTAGCTATTTGGGCTGTTTTAAATGACATTTTGATACACATTTTGAGTGCATAAAAACTGTTGTTATATTTTGCAACATAGTTATAAAAGAACCGTTATTCCTGTTTATCTAGATCTTTAATGCCAGAATGGAATGTGGTGAGAAAATAACTACAGTGTCATACTTGTTCTGTGGAACTTGTTTATTGATTGGAACTAATATTTTAGAAATATTTCTTCATATTGTTTGCTTTATATTTATTTTTGTATTCTATTATTTTAAAACGATAGCAAATCTTTCCACTGCGTCACAAGATTCACATGCCACGTGATGACTGGTTCATTTCCTGAAATGGACATTAAAAATTGACCCATCGACCCTAAAACCTCACACCTGGGACTGAATTCTTTCATATTGTACTCGCTCTCATGGAATTGATGTTAATCAGTGCTCAGATTGCAATAGGAACTAAGAGTTAAAAAAAACAAACAAACAACAAAGTTACGATCCATATTATGCAGAGTCGATATGTTTTTTTCCGTCTATAATTGATAATGATCAATCCGATAATATATTTATTTTTGTCTAAAACACTCATGCCCCATAACAAGCTAGCAATGTATAACTGAGTGTTTATTGTAGCTAAAGATACAAAAAGTAATTACATTAAAAACTCACGTATCTTATCTGTGATAAACGCTGTAATCAGCTGATCACAAAGTCAGGTGGATAATTTTGTATAGTACCGACAATTTTGAAAGATAATTCTTGCTGAAACCTTATGCTATACAAATAAATCTGAAATACATTCCTGACAGTAACTCATATCGCGCCATCTTATTTAAAAAATTCTCTTGTCTATTGATTTAGATGCAACACTTTTTTTGCTTAAAGCTTTAATTAATTAACGTAGCAGTGTGGGTATCTTTTGTTTATGTAATTTAAACTACAGAATGCTACAGCCTTCGGTATCTCGGTTTTGTAATCGAAGAAATCTGCACCCTCTCATTATTCAAGAAATATGTCTGAACGGAGATTCTGATTGAGATCATTCTACCTTGGTTCGGTTTTGAAAAAAAAAATAAAAAATGATTCCATTAATCTTCTCTGAACATGGGATAAATGGTTTGATTTTGCATGGGTTTTCAGAAAGGTGGACCCTTGTGTTGTTTATATGACTTTGTTTTTGTAGAGTCTTGGACCACACAACTCCAGTGCGGACCTCGAAGTCGAGGGCAACCACACATATGAATATTGCAAAATATCTGTGTAATTTGGTGACAGAACACGCATCATGAACTTGACAATTGTCATTGTTAAACAGAATGGTTTACATAAAGAAAATTACATGTTTGAGATGAAACTCCAGCAGAGCGGTTGGACAAACATTGTAAAGCACCTGAAGCTGTTCAGATTGTTTTATCCATATCTATGCAAAACTCTTGCCTGACTGGTTGTGGGATATTGTAAGATTTAGATAGTTAGAATGTTGCAGTAAAGGCATTATTGCTTGAAAATCTCCTTGCTAGAAATGATAGACTGGTATTGTGCACCAAGTAATAGCGTCCACCATTCAATGCCTGTAACTCAGAATATCTTCGTTCTTAAATGAAACGTGAATTGCAGTTTTGAAGCCATAATTCGAATAGCATGTAATACTTTTATTACTCACTTTATATGATTGCTTATAGTTGAACATATCATATACTGTTTCATGTACAATATTAGATATTACTAGAAGGTTAAATGTTGGAGAACATGAGAGGAATAAACACTTTTATGCAAATTAACAATTAAGAAAATAGTTTAAATAATACATTTCTCTCAATATACCCTTAATTAAGCTGCAAAGTTTTAAATTAGGGAAAAGAAGTACGTTCTGTTGATTTTGCAATGTTAAACGGCAATGATGCCTTGTGAATAAATTTAAGAAACTCGTGGTAACTAGATAACTTTTATGATGTTGAAACATTCAAAATATGAAACTATGGATATTCTGTTTTTCTTTATATAGATATTCTCTGAGATTTGATGGCAATCTCTATAAAATGTGATCTTGCCTGCATTTATATAACTCCTTCTAGGTTGCCCCATGTGTGCTGAATTAAAACCTCTTTTTGCACCGAGACAGTGCATGTCTGAATGTCAAAGCATTGTGGGTAAATAATTTTTTTTAAATAGGTATATATTCATGAAAGACTTGGTGCCAGTCTTTTCTTTATTCCCGAATACCACATGACTCAAAATGTGATGAAATGAATTACAAATATAAAAAATTGCACAGTTTATGGAACAGCTAAATTATCAACGTTTTGTCACAATAGAGTTTGACCACCTTAACTAACGCCAATATGATGGACAATTTAGGTTGTCACAAAAGGCGAATGGTAAACACAAAACAAAACAACAGCAACATAAAATATATTATAAAGGGGGTTACAAAAGTAAGTTTACCGCTATGGCAGTATGGTCTGTCTTGTCATTATTCCTCGTGCATCACATTTAAATCAAATTACTAAGTGTAAAACTGTAAATAATTAAAAGCCTATCACAAAAAGTCCAATAAAACAAAAACAAGGCAAAGGTGGTAAAGTTGGTAATTGTCTCATTTACCTGTTGCCTATTTATTTGTTTCATAATGTATGACAACTAAACCAGGACTAAGCCAGCGCAATTTTTTTTAACTTTATAGGAAGTGTTATGAAGAAGTTTTAGGCTGATAAAAATTTTGCGAGAATACAAAATTAAATTGATGACAATCCAGTCATAATGGCACGTCAGTATAAGCAATCATCATTACGCTGTCGTACCCAAGAGACACAGCATTGAGATGTCCTGTTAAGGAGAAGAAGGTACGTATGGTTAATCACGTTATCTGCAAATTAGTAACTCTGAGGGCAAACCTGTGGATCATAATACCTAGAATGTAATCCGATAGCTGCATTCGGACCACCCTGGCTATGTACGAAACAAGGATCAATTGAGCCCTCTTGAATATATGGAACTATTTTGTTATTCGCTAACTTTTTGATGAATCCTACAATCAATCTAATCACAGAAATAGCCGAGGTAGTATGAATAAACTGCGGATTCTTTCTTGGCCGATAAATTTCAGGCGAACAAAATGTGTCAGTAAATTACTGCACTGACATACATCTAAAGCATAATTTTGTCTTGCAGAAATAGCAGAGAACGTTCCACTGTGCTATAAGGAAAACAAAACGCATTGTACACAATTCTGTGTTTTGATGTAATATTCACCTCGTCAAAATTGGCTTTATTGGCCAAACTGATTGAAACAAAAAGTCAGTTAAAGTTCTTTAGATTTTATGTGTTGATAACGTAATGTCGTCGTTAATGCAAATCTGAGTTCTCCTAATGTAACGTTTGCTGTCGAATTTGTTTGCAATGTTTAAATAAGGTTTTTAAGCAATTTTTCTTCGAAAGGTGTTTCTACTTGAATAACAATAACCATATCCGACTGAGGTTGGATACCACTTACTCAGATGTGCAAAGTGTTGATATATAATTCTTCGTCCAAATTATGTCGATACCGGTGTGTTGATTTTTAAGAGAAGATCTTTGAAATATTTTTATCTTTTAAAATAATGGTTACCATCATATTGTAGCAGGTTATCGTAATAATGGAATTAACAGTCATGATATCAAAATAGCTGTAGATAAATATTACTGAAATGGCTATTAGTTTGAAGAATTTTTTAAATAGCGAATCTTAACCAACTACGGTATACTCACGAGAAGGAAAAGCAGCACACATCATGAGTTGAGGATACAATAACTGATAACATTACCATTATAGATTGATGATTTTAGGTAGCTAATTCATTCAACGATTGGGGTAATGTTGCAATTTCGGTACAGAAGAAGACGTTTATTAAATGTGTACATTTTTTTAATACAAATAAACAAAAACAAATAGATGTATTATTTTTTAATTCAAATCCGTTTATAAACTCATAACATTATTCACTCATAAAAACAATAGCGGGATTTGTTACCCGTATTCATACGGAAAATATGTCATTTTTCTGACATGTTAACAATATATTTTAATGAAGAAGCAAGCAGAGAAAACCGCTGGGAACTAGCTTTAAGCATTCGAGACGCATGAGCAACATTTATAATTGTCATTTTTTACATGATATCTTTCATGCACGATAGTTCCTCACGTTTACTTCAGCCCGAATTTGAATTTTATGTCCCAGAATAACACGTAAACTACAGTACAAAAGTCTTTTCACTGTGGAAGTAATTAGTAAGATAGATAAATGTATGGTACATGTGAAATTCGGATGAGCAAAACCTGTTTCCTTTACATCATAAAGGACACAAACATACCGGTACCTCATCGTCAAAGTGAAATGTGACCACCTTGTGAGCTGAAAACAAAGAAGCAATACAATTGTCAGCAGGAGTGAGAGATATTCGAAGATAGAGAGACCCACTGTTTTGCATTCATTGAGACAAAAGTGTTACTGTAGCTTATATAGGTAGATGGACACAAGAAAAGGCCGTTGGACACTATAAGGTATCTATATGCGGCATTCGCCCAAATTTCTTAATAGCTAAAAACCATCTAGGCCTCTATTATACCAGACGACAAGATGAAAGGATGCGTCATGGGAAGTTAGATTGTCAGTATACTACGGTACATGTAAGTATTTATTCTTTGTTGACTGAGGGTCACTTTACACGCCTCAGGCAACAAAGAGTGATTAAATCTTTTCGTAAACAAAGAAAACAGACCACACCATATGACTGATTCTCTATCGTCGTTTTCTTACTTGTTAAATCAGTAATTTGGGAGGTCACTCTAGTAGCCATCACGATTCTTTTTTTCTCTATTTTTTTTTTTAAGTTTTTTTATTTTTATTTTTGTTTATTTTTTTGTATAAAGTATATTTCTTAAGCCACACGAAGTTCAAGCACAACTTTCCATGTGGGTTATTTAGGATTTGTATGACAAAAAATTACAATACAGTTCGTTTCACATGTCAGGTGCATTTTAAACTTATTTTCCAAATAAATAGGACCGCTCCGGTGGCCTAGTGGTTAGAGCGTCCGCCTAGGATGCGGGAGGTCGTGGGTTAGAACCCCGGCCGAGTCACACCAAAGACTTATAAAAATGGTACTAACAGCTGCCTAGCTAGGAGCTCAGCATTAAGAGGTTAGTATTAGAAATGGTCGGCCTTGGTGTCAGGATAATGCGACCGGATGGGACATCATGCTACATGTCTGCGGCATGATGCCGCAGGGCTAGACATCACTATAAACTGGCACACTGCAGACATCGTAGCGATATGACTGAAACATTGTTAAAGCTACGTTAAAAATCCAAATCACACACTCCAAATAAATGTGGATTCTAGGATGAACAAGTCAGATTATGAGATGCAAGGGTAGATAATATTATGCATGATATTTTATGAGATATACTTACTTAGTCGTTAGGGATGCATTTCTCAAATTACCAAAAGTTTCATGCTGTAATCTCGTCATTATTAATTTTGGTATATAAAAAGGATAAAATTACGAGAAAATTAGTTTTGCTCTGATAGAGATTCAAATAAAAGTGAAGTACAATTTTCCAAAATAAATACAATTTTTTTTTTATATCTCTGATGACATAAAAATAGACGTATGGTTCTGAGGAAAAGAATGTGTCACTCTCCACTGAAGAGTCCTTGGTATGTATGTATGTCTTTACGTCTGTTTTGTGTGTGT